>MCJB01034931.1:28427-99422 GCA_002018475.1 Nicotiana obtusifolia | reverse complement strand
CTCCCAAAACAGTCCACACACAAACCAATCACTTCATACGTACAATGGCCACTATAGTCGTGTCAAACGATCCGGAAATGGTATGAACAACTATCATGCCACAACCCTAAACATATATGGTGTTTCTCCACACCCTTCCTCCTCCAAAACTCCACAAATAATTAGTGAAACACGCAGCTTTACAGCAACACAAAACAGTTCACAAATCAGTCCGCTACAAGTGAATAACTCGAACTCACGGCTTCCGATCACCGTCCCGTGAGTTCTTACACACATAGAACGACTTATCAAGACTTAACAGTAGAAAACATGTACTAAATAGAGCAGTAAACTCACCTTTCTTGTTAGATAACTCAGCCCTTGCTTTGGTTCCTCAAACTCTAGGGTTTACCTTCAACTAGAACTTGAAAGAGGGGAAAATCAATTAGGGTTTGTGTGGTATTATTTTGGGGAGGGGTTGCAGGGGTTCTTTTAGGTTTTGAAGCGGTGAAACGATAGTGAATTATCAGGCTATAGAAGCTTTTAAAAGCCCTCTCTTAACCGACTTGGGGCTTTTAACTTTTAGCCCTTAATTTTGGCAAGTAGGTGATGCACCTACTTGTCACCTACCAGCCTGCGCAGTGCTACGGAAATGCAATTATCTCAATACTCCGAGATCGTATTGACAAACGGTTTGAAGAATTGGAAACTAGACTCATAGACCTTTAATTTGGTAGGTAGATCACCCCGTAATTCCTTGTAAATTGGGAGAAAATTACAGAAAAATTTTACCTATCGTTTAAGTAAAATTGTGAACCTAAGTTGCGACAACTTTTGTCGACTTTTGTTTCATAACTCGTTTGACTTCAAGACTTATGAAACGGATATCATATCATTCAAATACCTTAAAACATGACATATTGGTAATGTTAAACACCTCTCGATTTTCCCAAAAACGCGAGTTACAACATCCTTAACTCGTTTATCCTCTAATACTTGTTAACCGCCCTTATACACCTTTGCATCATTTAGGACCAATAGGACTAAACTCTTATTGTCTCAAAGGTAATTCTCTTCTCGAACCAAGGTAGACTATATTACGGTGTAATATAACACGTACAAATATGGGTTATAACATAGTTGCACGCCTGCAACAAGATTATAAGGAAATGGGGTCGAGTTGCACGCCTGCAACAAGATGGAAATTGAAAGTGAAAATTGTCTGTATCTCTTTTACTTGGGTTAGAAATTAATTGAAGTTTTTCCTTATATTTATTTGATGAGTTGTTTTATCTGTTACTCCGAAACATGTTTTCCTTCCCCATAGTTGATTGTTTATTTGCTTCTATCTTTCTGCTTTGGATATATATATATATATATAACTGCACTGGTTTATCTGGAGTCTGGTCCTAGCCTTGTCACTACCTCGCCGGGGTTAGGCCAGGCACTTACCAGCACATGGGATCGGTTGTGCTGATACTACACTCTGCACTCTTTTGTGCAGATCCCAGTATCGCAGGTTTTGGATTGTAAGGAGCTTCCAACTTCTGATTATCAGGAGACCCAAGGTAGTCCTGCAGGCGTCCGCGGACCTTGGAGTCTCCCGCTTTTTATTTTATCTGTTTCTTATTTTTTTTTGTAGTCCCAGAAACAGTATTTCGTACTTTCAGACCCTTACTTGTAGTAAATCTTAGACAGTCTGTGAAACTGTGACACTAAATCTTGGGTAAATGTTAAGGAGACGCAATGTTTAAAGGCCTGAAATTTTATACGTTTTACTCATTTATTTATAATGTTATTAACTGTTGATTTTAAGTTGCTTTGATTTTGAGTGGAATAATAGTTAATGATTCGGTTAATTGGCTTGCCTAGCTTTCACTAGTAGGCGCCATCACGGCTCCCGAGGGTGGGAATTCCGTATCGTGACACAAGCATCCTCTTAGTCTAGGAATTATTATAACACGTGACCATGCAATATGATCGTCGATATCCCCCCCTTGGATCGAAGCTACAGAACACATCATCTGATAACCCACAATACTCTTCCTTTTTAACTACCATGATCTCGCGCTATTATTCAACTGAATTCTTCATAAGCTCATGTAGCACTAGTCATAAAATACTCCAAATCATCTTCCAAGTGCATACTCATCCTCATGACAGTCGTGCGAACTTCCACAAGTGATTTGAACTCTAATCGTAGCACACACATCCTACTATATAGAAAGTAAACTCTTCATATAAACATTATAAGGATCACACAACCTTAGACCTTCTCGCAGGAGATAACCCACATGTTTAGCCTCATACCGACATCTTTCTATGACCCTACCACAGTCACAACCACTATGCAATCACTTAATCTTCACAAGTCTATACTCATCAACAAGATATAATAATACGCTTCATTACTCAAACGAACAACTGAAAGATCCACCAACACATCCATATCTTAAGACTATACAACACATCATGACAGAAATCAAGCATCCATAACCCTTTGTATCCCAAGCAAATACTGCTCGTGATATCCAACCATATAGGCGTAGTCCTCAGTCTAAGCAAAAACTCATCACATAGCTATCTGGCCACTCACTGAGCCATCAATCCCACTCTTAGGGACACTATCGGACATATAAGTCCAAATGCACATACTCACACAATTGAAACTACCGAGCCTAAGATGCGGTCTAAACCTAGCCTTAAAGTCCTCCAGACTGGCCTACCTTAACAACACATAGACACATCTCAGATCTTATCCACGACATCACAAGCCTTTGATGCACAACGGATACCGAGTTCTCAATATCACATATGAGTGAGTGGGAAGAAATCAAAGTTGTAAGCTTTAATGCGAATCAATACCACATGATAAGGAAAGAAAGAAGGTGAAGATTCCAAGATGCCTTGTAGCCTCTCGAAGATAAGTATGGACGTCATCATAAGGATCCCCAAGGCTCTACTAGACATTTTCTCATGACTCTTAGAACCAATGAATCTAGGGCTCTGATACCAACTTGTCACGACCCAAAACCCCACCTAGTCATGATGGCACCTAACCTCAACAAGCTGGGTAAGACAAATAATGAATAATACAATTCAAGTGAAAGATCTTAAATATCAATGAATAAAATTGATAGATTCCATACAACATCCCAAGGACTAGTAATACAAGTCATGAGAACCTAAGATTTTTGGATTATAAAGCTGGTACGAAAATAAATACAACATATGTTTGGAAGGCTACGTACATCTTATCCACCCAGACCCCACTTGTGGGAAACTACTGGGCTTCTTGTTGTTGTTGTTTGGAATATACATGAGTAGAAGTACAAGTCCTAGACTACTCAAAAACAATTGGTAGCTATATATGGAATGTGGGTACATCTTCAATGCCAGCCTCTGTCATCCACAACAGCTCAGCTCCAAGATTTGCATGCAAGGTGCAGAAGTATAGTATGAGTATTACCAACCCCATGTACTGAATAAGTATTGTCACTAACGTCGGTGAACTAGTGACAATGTCTCAGGCCAAGGATACTCACTTTACATAAGTTGTACAGCTCAATAACATATACATGCCCAGCAACTGTATCAAAATTAAGCGTGAAATACAGGTACTACCAATCAATGCACACAGAGAAGATGTGCACAAGCCTCTTAATAGTTCAAGATATAAAAAAGATATGCATTTGATATTAGATAACACGTCAATAATTGTATATAGAGAAGATACGCACAGGTACTGTAGCAGTTTAACAGCTCAACGTATAGAGAAGATATGTGTCGAACATCATTAAATCATCAAAGCTTGCATATAGAGAAGATATGTGTGAAATATCAAATAATCCGTCAACAATTGCATATACAGAAGACATGCATGAAATATCAAATAATTCGTCAACAATTACACATAGAGAAGATATGCATGATTAAACAAGTCAAGTTACATGGATCCACTTATAGAGAAGATATGTGCCGTGAATCATCTCATCAATTAAAGTATCATATACAGAAGATATGCATAAAAGATATGTATACATTTCGGAGCTATTATAGAGAAGATATGTAGTGAAAGTCATGTGTACATCCAAGAGTTTGCAAATAGAGAACTGATACAAAGTTCAACCAATTATCAAATTTTCATACTCCACGTCAACCAAAAACCCGTCGCTTTCTCACGATCTACGTGTATACCATCAAAGAGAAACATGAGATGGTGATCTTAGGGGGATGGATCTTTATTTTACATGCTGCATGGGTAACTCATGTGCGATAACCGGATGGACAACTAACGTGCCATAATCATAACAACTGCATGGACAACTCATATGCCTTAATAAGTCAACCCGCATGGACCACTCACGTGCTATCAATCCAGTCCATCACATAGAAATCATATACAAGAATACATGTATACAAATCATGGATATCAAATCACACTCATGGAATGAGAAAAATAACATGCTATGGTGTATGCATGTGCAAAGTGTACAACTACAACTCAGCTTAGGCGGATATTCCATAAAATAAAAAATATCATGCTCAATACAGAATCGGCACCTGCACATGATCTCTAGCATGATTCATGGAGTTCACGTATTTGGATGAACATATAAAGCATGATAGCTAGAAGCACAATATCTAAATCAAGGCATATTACAATCTAAAGACTACTATGGTCATGAGTCATACGTAGCGCCCATATATCTTCTCGTCACCTCGCGTATACGTCACTTCTCACATATTTCAATTAGGCAAACAAATTCATATCCTAAGGGTTATTCGTTAAACAAGATTAGGCAAGATACTTACCTTATCTGGGCTAGTTCAAATCTCCATAATCTCTTTTCAATGAGATATTACCTCTAACCGGCTGAAATCTAGCCAAATATCATCCATGGAAGTAAACAAATGCCATAGGAGTCAATCCTAATCCATAAAATTTCGATCATTGATGAATTCACAAAATTCAACATAAGTCAACCCAGCTTGTGAGCCAGAAATTCGGAACCAATGCCTAAATCTGATAATGAATAACCTGCGCAGTTCAAATATATATTAGATTCCAAGACCAAATCCAAATCGGCACTCAAATCCCTTAAATACACTCTCCTAAAGTGTATGCAAAAACCTTAAATTTCGCTTTCAAAATTCCATGATTGAATTGAGTAAATCTGTTGGAAAACAAGATATATAATCAAATCCAAGTAAAAATCACTTACCCATAAAATAGTAGTAAAAATCCCCTTCAAAATCGCCTCTTCCCGAGTTCCTAAACTCAAAATAGTGAAAAATGAGCTAACTCCCAAATTTCTTGACAATCCTAACCGATTGAGCTAAACAATCTCCCCACAACTATAGATAGTACATGCATGCATAACGAATAACCCCCACACCCAAGAATTGCTTGGCTTATTACCTATTTTCAGTCAAATCTTGAAATTGAGGGCTAGGGCTAGAACCTTACCTTTTGGTTGAAGACCTTGTGAGTTACCCTAGCGAATTCCTCAAAGCTTAAGCAAAGATTGATGAACAAGTGACTTAGAAATTCCTTTTCTAACTCTAGACCACATTCCTCTCTCTAAATTATAAGTTTTATCCTTCTAAAATGATCCCTAAGACTGTATTATAAGAATAGGGTCCAGTTCAAAAATAAGAAAAAATAAAGCCCCGATGCAGATCTGCGGTCGCATATGCGATCACATAATGATTTTGCGGTCCGCAAAAAGGACCGCATAATGGCCCTCCGGAACTGGGCACTTCTGCCTCACTCTGCGATCGGCCTGCGGTTCGCAGACCTATTCGGTGGTCGCATAATGAGTCACAAAACTTCTCTCCATAAATTTTTGTGCTGGTTCTGCGATGGGTTATACGGCACTTAAAATGATTATGCGGCCGCATAATGGACCGCATAATAGTCCAAAACTTTGCCCAAGTTTCTGCTTCAATCTACGGCGGATCTGCGGTCTGTTGATCCGTTCTGCGACCGCAGAATGGACCGCAGAAATACCCTGCACTTCCAAAAAATTCCTCCAACTCCCCAACGCACTCTTCAACCCAAAAAGTACAAACCGCGGTGAGCTTCTCTACAATCATTAACATATAAGTCTACTTTGGCACCACAAAACCCCAGGTTTTAGGTAAAAGTTTATGGGGCCTTACACGAATACAAGTGATTACACCATATTTCAACATCAAAAGTCAGTTCTAGTAAAGAACAACACTTCTTTGAGGTTGTGTTGTCATTGAGGATAATTGTGGGTTGTGTTTGTCTGAAATTTCAAGTTGTTGCTACTAGATAAAGTGAGTATAACAGCCTATTACATGCTTGAAGTTGTTTGTATGTTGGTTGCATTGTTTGAGCAAGATACTACTAGAGAAAACTTGAAATAGTTTGAGATGTTATTGTTCATAATGGACTGTTTTGGAAAGATTATTTTCATAAACTTTAAATGGTTGCAAACCTTGGAAAATGAGTTTTTTATGGTGTTGTTATTATAAATATATTTCTTACATGTCGAACTTGCTGTTGGTACTGTGAAAATAAAGAGAAAGAACAACATAACATTGGAAAGTTGTACTGGTTGTTGTTGTTGGATTGTTGGGCTGTTTGTGGGTGAATTACGAGATGAATAGGAGGTTAGAAGTCCTCCCATTTTACTTAATATCATGATGGATATGTGTTAAAATAATGAATGAAAGAGTTTGGGTTTAAAGGATTCAAAGGGGATTCAATCCGAGCTTGCCGCTCGTCGTGTTAAAAAGTTTTTTCGTTGGTGATGTTTATGCACTTGCTGTTGTGCAGATTGATGTGTGTTGTGGTGATGAAAGTATATAATTGAATTTTGTATGGGTTCTTGTTGGTTTATGGAGTAGGGAAAGTAGTGAAGGCAGGGGAGATGCTTTCCATTTTAATATAAAATAAGCTTGTCGTTCAATGTACGATAGTTGCATCTTTTGTAGCTCAACGATAGCCTTATTATCGTTGTTGTAGATTAATGTGCAACGAGACAAGTTCAACGTGGTTATTGGACAGATGGTGATAAGGTATGTTAAGGATAAACCTTTCCTTCTTTTTGGCGTGATCCCGTAACTACATGTATTTAATAACGAGACATAAAGATGTTCATATTCCTGAATCTGCGTACATTATTGTAGTCTCATAAGTTAAAGTACTCTCCAATATCATGACTCTATTTTTTGTTAAGTATTGTCTTCTTTCTATCAAGCAAGCAAAGAATCTATATATATACAATATTACTGTATTTTCACCACCACCAATCTATAATTGATGGGTAGGTCCCTATTGGACAATCTCTGATCAGATGGTAAGTTATATACTAAACCTACTGTGGTCGAGCACCTATGAGCGAGCCCAGAATGGCAAAAATACCAAGCCTAGTATGGCCGAGCACCTATGAGAGAGCCTACTACGGCTGAGCAATTACACGTACCGAGCCTTATTGGGCCGGACAACTGTATTACTCACTATATTGGGAGAGTGGAGTCAATATTAGCAAGTAAGTATATCTTGAGATTATCTTTGACACCTAGTTACTTTCAGTTATTATATTATCAGTTTAGTTTCACCTTTTCAGTTATTCTATTGCCTTACATACTCGGTACATTATTTCGTACTGATGTCCCTTTTATCAAGGACGCTGCATTTCTTGCCTGCAGATCTTGATAGACACCTGAATAGACCTTGTCAGTACATAGAGTCAAGTAATAACTTTGTTGGTAAGCTCCACTTCCTTGGAGTTTCCAAGTCTAGACCTTGGAATCTATTTTATATATACAGGTTCGATGGGTAGGTCGAGGACCTATCCCCACCATGATACAATTCAGTATCTCTAGAGGCTTGTAGTATTGTGCCCTTGTCAGCTGGTTGTAGACGTTCATGGCGGCCTCGTCTGCCTGCACCGTTATGTATATGCGCTTTTTGGTATGCTTATCCGTCAGATAAGAGTGACGTTACTTTTAGATGATTCATAATATGGCACCGTCGGCCTTGATTTGTATTGTCATCTTGCAGGTAGGCCTCATCGGCCTAAGTTAAAGGCTACCCCTCCAGAATTCACAGTTACAGAGTGGTGCGCTCGCGCCAGGTATGGCACCAGGTGCCAGCCGCGCCTTTTTGAAGCATAACAAACTTGATATCAGAGCAGTTCTATCCTAGGAAGTCTACAAGTCGTGTCTAGTATAGTCTTGTTTATAGATGTGTTGTGCACCACATTATATAAACAAGAAGCTACAGGGCATTTAGGAGTCTATTACCTTTCTTTTAAATCCAAATCGTCCTATAGAGCTGAGTCATAAGTGTTCGAGCTAGGACTTATGTTTGCTAATGATATAGAGATGCTTGCAATTAGAAAAATTGCAGCTAGCTAAATGGCTAATACAGTAGTAGGTAAGGGCAGTAGCAGAGGGAGAATGACAATGTGGCCCAGATTGAGGCCCTCTCAGATCGTGCATACCATATGTGCAAATTTCTAGCTTAATACCCTAAGATAGGAATATCAAACACTCCCTATGAATAGAAAGCCATGGGAGTATCATAAGGTAAAAGTACAAGTTTCAACATGTAATAGAAGCAAGGTGAAGGAGGGTATGAGGTATCCAGTTAGTGAAGATAATCAGAATATATAATTCAGGCAGAGAAATACAAATGTTCTGAGTTTACTTTCAACAGTAACAGAGGTATGTACAATTGGCCACACCCATCTCTGTTATGCCCTATGGGAGCTAACAGATATAGTTTAAGAGAAGGATAGGATATCTGGATCTAGTTGGGGTTAGAGTAACCTAAAATGGTGGATGGATTGTTAGCATTGGTGACATTTTTGAAGGATATTTTAAACGTGAGAATAGTTCTCCTTGTGAGAAACCCAGGTGGTGCGCTCTAGAATAGTATAGTCAGATATGAATAATACCATGTTCAGATTGGCAGATGATCCTAAAAGGGATAAATATTTACCTTAGTATGACTCTCGTCCCTAGTAAAGAGAGAATCTCAGGCAACCCGAAGAGCCAGTGAGATGGAGCGAAAGGAGCGAAAGCGAAAGATTGTTTTATTAAAGTTTTCAGAATAAGCTAATAGATAAAAACATTACCAGGAGAATAAGAAAAGAATAAATGAAGAATTATGAGTAAGATGCGATAAATGGGAGATAACCGTAAATCAAAATGTGACAAGATTATAGAGTCTATAGTCAAGTGAAGGAAAAGACAAAAGGAGACAGGCCTTGAGATTATAAAAGAGTATAAGCCATAAAGGTTTATCCTCACTTTAGGAAATGAGTTGGTGATTCCAATGTGATTACCAGAAAGCTAAGTTAGACCCTTAGAGTAATAAAAATCAACATGGGCTAGTAAACGAGGTAAAGTTAGGGAACAGAGGATTTGATAATAGCCGAAATCGTGAGAATTTCAGAAACTGTGTTTTGTCAATAATATAATGGACATCAGAAGAATAACCTTTACATGTCATTCAGGAAGATGCTTCACTATAAGCAAGCACTGTGAGCAGAGTTAATCTTAAGGGGCTAAGTGTGCCAGTTACACTAGGTGTCTCTCTCATGCGTAAGAAATTCAGTTATCGCTGGCATAGAAAGGTTACTGCAAGGCGAGTAAGGGTCATTGAAAATATGGAAACACGTCAAAGATGAAGAGGTAAAACATTTGCATTTAAAACTTCAGAGAATTAATGCCAGTACTCCCGTAAAGGGGCGGAAGATGGTATGATATGGTAATAAGTCGGAGATTAGTGGTTCAGGTAACTATGGAATGGCCGAGGAAGAATGCGATAAAAATGCGAAAGGGGTGAGATTGCATTTATTCAGATCCTATAGATATGTTATGACTCTAGAACATTATGGAAGCATGACGCCGGGGAGAGACAGTAAGGGTTCCTACCTAGGATGTTATTGACAAATAAGTGCAAATGAACACTTGATACATAAGGAGCCAGTGCGAGACATAAGTTAAGAAAAAAGCATAACCCAAGAGAGATTACGTGGAATATAGAGGTGAGAATGGATCAATGAGTAGTTAGTAAGTTATTCAGGAAGAGTCTAGTTATGGCTAGACAAGAGGATACAGACAAATCAACATATCCTGCAAGATAAACGTAGTGAACCCCAACATAGGGAATTCTGTCTCGCAAATATGACATCGTAATCCTTGAGAAACATTCAGATAGGTTTTGGGGTAGTTAAAGGTACCGTATAAGTATTACAAAAACAAAAGAGAGTACCACTGGGGTGACAATCAAAATTTTAGTTCAGAAGTAACCATACGAGAACAAAGGCGTGGAGGTAAGTAACTAAGGATATCATAGGCGACTAAGAACATCAAAAATTCTGCCGGGTATACGATTTAATGTGCTCACGGATTTAGAGTCAAAGGTTCTTCTCTTAGTACTGCAATGAAAGACTAGATGAGAAAATAAGGAAAAAGGCTTCAACCTAAGCATAGTAATTTGAAGAAGAAATGGTCCTGTAACAACAGTCTCACTGCGACATTGTATGCACTTTATAAGAAAGTGGAACCTATCGTGGCTAATGAACGGGAAATAAAAAAAATCAAAAGTGATATTTGAGATCATATGAGTAACAAGAAATTCCAGTATTTGTGGGCACTAAGATAAGCCACGTATTCATGCAGCAAGTGGCAGAACGACCATGAAAAATAATTGCTTATGTTTAAAGCCAACTAAGAAAGCGCGAAAGGACATATATGGTGCTACCAAGTTAAATGAAGGTTGCGAGTAGTATAAATAGATATGTTTAGGAGTCAAGCTAAAGTATGGTAGAGAGACAAGGTGTTAGGCAGATATGAGTAAGGATAAGAAAAAGGTGGCTGAGAAGGTTACAAGAATAGGTAAGGCCTCGATTAAGTCCATCAAAAAAAGAGAGCTGATAGTTTCCGTAAGTTATAGAAAGCTCATTATAGCCTGAATCAACTCGGGGGAGTCTAATACTAGGAGCATTTAGAAGAGATGGAATGATGCCCTGGTAGTAGAATAAGGGTGCAATAAGCTCAACACGTTGGGATGCTATGAAATACGTCTATTGAAGTATAGTATCGTCCCTAGGTGGATCGGGAAAAAAACTTCATATGTTCCCCGATGAGAATGAGCCCTAGTGTCATTGTATTACATAAGAGGTTTCAAGTTATCAGTGGTAGATTATAGATCAACATTAAGGTGAATCAACAATAGATGGATAAAAGTTACAAAGAATGAGATGAGATTAGGCCATCATTCTTAAGATGAACAGTAATGTGGAAGCATTAAAGGACTTAGATTTATACATATAAGATAAGCAGCGAGAGAGTAACCTTGAGTTGGGTAGCAGACCTCGGTAATAATAAATCAAAGTGTTATGGTATAGTATAACCTACCTGGATGTAGTAAAGCGATAAGCATAGATAATCGAGGCTATGAAACAAGATATACCAAGAGTCATAAGTTTGTCAAAGTACAAAGCGAAGGACTTTAGTACACTTATAGATGCAAAGAGGGACAGCTTGTCATATTCTATATATGTTCACAAAGTGACCTAGAGATTGGCTAAAAGCTAGAGGAAAACAGAGAGAAAAATATACAAGGACAGAGTCCTACAGGGTGCACGACAGAAGTTAGCAACAGTTACGAGATTGGAAGAATTTCGACCACAGGTCGTGGTGTGAGAAAGAGGCCTAAATGGAGAGAATGCCCTGGCCTTTGGATTTATTCACAGAACAATAGCCTAGATGGTAAGGACAGTACTAATGTATTCATAATATATGTAGGTTATGAGACTAATAAGTGCATTAGTCAACATTCGAGGACGAATGTTCCAAAGGGGGTAATGATATTACACCCCATGTTTTTGTATGTGAGAATACGTCATAAGTCATTTGATGTAAGCTCAGAAATGAGTTAATATTTGAAAGTACATAATGTTAGTTAATCATGTTACCGTGGAGGTTACAAATATTTAAGATCATGAATAACAAGTATCAAGAGGGTTAGAAGTCTTCGAAGCTAAATGAGTTAAAGAAAATAAGTTTCGTCGAAAGTCGACAAGTTGGAATATTATAACATGTACTTTTGGAATAAGGCTCGGGTGTATAACATGATAAGGAGATTATGTTATGGGTTATTTAGTCGTATGATATTCGTGTGTTATATTTGAAGTCACTTGATTTGTAGAACAAAAGTTGGCAAAGGGCATCACAAGTTACATCTATAATGAGATAAAAAATTAGGTAAACTGTAGTTGAGCATTTTTCTAAATATATCTGGGATTACGGGATGATTCACCTACCACATTGAAGATTTATGAGTGTAGATTCTAACGTATGAAACCGTTTGTTGATACGAGAATGGAGTAGAGAGATATTCGCATTTTAGTGAGACTACGGAAGCCGCTCCCATTGGGACCCACTTAGGCGGTGGTCGACCTACTTCATTTAAAAAATGATTTGGACAATCTTTACTCCTCATTTTTCGACCCAACATCGTCCCTAAACTCCTCCAAACCCTCGTAATCATAGAGTTTGAAGGCGAATCATAGTGATTACACCATATTTCAACATCAAAAGTCAGTGCTAGTAATGAACAACACCTCTTTGAGGTTGTGTTGTCATTAAGGATAGCTGTGGGTTGTGTTTTGCAGAAATTTCAAGTTGTTGCTACTGGATAAGGTGAGCACAACAACCTAATATATGTGCTTTGAAGTTTTTTGTATGTTAGTTTCATTATTTGAGCAAGATACTACAAGAGGAGACTTGAATAGTTTGAAATGTTATTGTTCATGATGGACTGTTTTGGAAAGGTTGTTTACATGAAAGTTAAATGTTTGGAAACCTTGGAAAATGACTTACTTATGATGTTTCTATGATAAATATATTGCCTACATGTCGAACTTGTTGTTCTTACTGTGAATATGAAGAGAAGGGACAACATAACAATGGAAAGTTTTATAGGTTGTTGTTGTTGGATTGTTAGGCTGTTTGAGGGTAAATTAGGAGATGAATAGGAGGTTACAAGTAATCCCATTGTACTTAATATCATTCTGGATAACTGTTAAGTTAATGAATGAATGACTTTGGGGTTAAAGGGTTCAAAAGGGATACAATCTGAACTTGCCACTCGTCGTGTTAAATAGTAGTTTCGTTGGTGATGTTTATGCACTTGTTGTTGTATATATTGATATGTAATGTGGTGCTGAAAGTATATAGTTGAAGTCTATATGGGTTATTTTTGGTTTATGGACTTCGGAAAGTAATGAAGACAGGGGAGATTCTGCCCGTTTTAATATAAAATAAGCTTGTCGTTCGATGTACGGTAGTGGCATCTTTCGTAGCTTAACTATGGCCTTATTATTTTTGTTGTAGATTAAAGTGAAAAGAGACGAGTTCAAAGTGGTTATTGGACATATGGTGATAAGGTATGTTTAGGCTAAACCTTTTCTTCATTTTGGCATGATTCCGTAACTACATGCGTTTGATAACGAGACATAAAGAGAAGTTCGTATTCCTGAATCTATGTACATTATGTTAAGTATCGTCTTCTTTTAGTCAAGCGAGTAGAGGATCTATATATATACAGTATTACAGTATTTTCACCACCACCGAGCTATAATCGGTGGGCAGGTACCTATTGGACAAACTCTGATAAGATGGTAAGTTATACATCAAGCCTACTATGGCCGAGCGCCTATGAGCGAGCCCAGAATGGCAAAAATACCGAGCCTAGTATGGATGAGCGCCTATGAGAAAATCTACTATGACCAAGTAGTTACATGTACCGAGTCTGAGAGGGCCAGATAACTATTTTACTCTCTATATTGAGAGAATGGAGTCAGTATCAGCAGGTAAGCATATCATTAGGTCATGTTTGACTCCCAGTTACTTTCAGTTTTAAATTATCAGTTTAGTGTCAGCTTTCGGTTATTGTATTGCATTTCATACTCGGTACATTATTTCGTACTGACGTCCCTTTTACTGGGGATGCTGCGTTTTATGCCTACATGTCATGATAGATAGTTAGATATAGATAGGGTCAAACATCAACATGGTTGGTAAGATCCACTTCCTCGGAGTTACCAGGTCTAGACCTTGGAGTCCATTTTGTAAATATAGGTTTGATGGGTAGGTCGAGGCCCTGTCCCGACCATAATACAGTTCAGTTATCTCTAGAGGTTAGTAGACAAGTCCTATATATTTTGTATATTAGTATTGTGGCCTTGTCAAACCTGTGTACATATTTAATTTTGTATTGTTGGTTGTAGACGTTCATGGCGGCCTCGTCGTCCTGCACATTTCTGTATTTGAGATTTTGAATATGTTTACCCCTTAGATGTGAGAGACATTATTTTTAGATGATTCAGAATATGGCCTCTTCGGCCTTGATTTGTATTGTCAGCTTGTAGGTAGGCCTTGTCTGCCAAGTTGAGGGCTACCCCTCCAGAGTTCACAGTTACAGAGTGGTGCGCTCAGACCGAGTATGGAACCGGGCGCCGGCCGCACCTCCCTAGGTTTAGGGCGTGACAAAATGTCACATTGCGAACCTTCTTGTTTGCTTAACTCTTATGCCTGGACGGAGCTGTGCGAAGCCTCTCCTAAATCAACTTTACCTTCTCCAAATCATACTAGACCAAATTTGTACCCAACAACCTAGACTCACAAGATCAAAGCCAACCAACTAGAGATCGGCAATGCCTCCCATATAAGGCCTCACACGGAGCCATTTGGATATTAGACTGGTAGCTATTATTGTAAGCAAACTCTGCTAAAGGTGGAAACTGATCCTGCTGGCCTCCAAAATCAATAATGCATGCCCTCAACATATCCTTAAGGATTTGGGGTGGTCCGCTCAGACTGCCCATCTATTTGTGGGTGAAATACAGTGCTGAGCTCTTCGTGCGCCCAACTTAGATTGAACGACCCTCCAAAATTGCAATGTAAATTGAGTGTCGTGGTATGAAATGATAGAAATGGGTACACCATGCAAACGAACAATCTATTTGATGTAGATCTGAGCCCACTTCTCTAAGGTGTAAGAAGTCATAACCACAATGAATTGCGCCGACTTGTTCAACCGGACCACAGTGACCAAAATGGCACAAAACTTCCTCAAAGTCTATGGCAAACCTACCCCAAAGACCATGGTAATGCGCTCCCACTTCCACTTTGGTATATCAATCTTCTGAAGCAAACCACCAGGTTTATGATGACTCATAATTGACCTGTTGACCATTCAAACACCCTAAAACATGTCCAACAATGTCCTTCTCATCGTTCGCAATCAATAATGGTGCTTCAAATTACGATACATCTTTGTAGTTCCTGGGTGAATAGAATACTGCAAACTACGAGCCTCATAAAGAATCAACTCTCTCAAGTCATCAACATTAGGAACAAAAATCCAAACCTGAAGTAGCATAATATCATCATCCCTAATAATCACATTCTTAGCACCACCTTGCTGCACCATATCCTTAAGCACCAACACGTTTGGATCATCATACTAGCAAGCCTTGATACTCTCAAACAAGGACGACCAGACAACAATGCAAGCAAGAACTCTGGTAGGCTTAGAAATATCCAACCTCAGAAAATTATTAGCTAAAGCCTGAACATACATAGCCAACAACCTCACCACAACTAGAATAAATGCCAAATTCCCTATGACTCTCCTCCTTCCTACACAAGGAATCCCCTACCACATTTGCCTTATGCAGATGATGCATGATAACGATATCATAATCCTTTAATAGCTTCAACAACCGCCATTACCTCAAATTCAAATCTTTCTGCTTAAACAAATGTTGAAGACTCCGGTGATCAGTGTAAACCTCACAAGTCACACCGCACAAGTAGTGCCTCCAAATCTTGAATGCGTGAACAATAGTCGCCAACTCCAAAGCATGGACAAGATACTTCTTCTCATAGGGCTTCAAGTGGTGTTGTCACACCCTGACCAAGAGGAGCGAGACCGGGGTTCAATTGAGTTAACCTAATCAAGCAAACCTACCCGGTGCTTACCAACCAGCTTTGCCAATGAATGATTGAAGAATAAATAACAAGAGATAGTCAGTCAATAGGATAGAATGTGCAATACTAATTCTTCCTTAATTAGGAAAGTTTATTGGTAGATGGCAAAATAGTACAAGTTTATAGTTTAGAAGCAGGAACATCCAAAAACTACAACATGATTAGTTCATTTTCCCCATTCAAAACACAACCCACAAATTGTAAAAGGAATCTCTAAATAAAAAAGAGCATAATATGGAACTGCTGGTGACAAGGCCTCGCCTCAATATACAATGTACAAGAATCAAAAAGACATAAGGCCTCGATATGTAGTAGGGCTCACCGAATCAACTGAGAAAAGGGTACACCTATCAAGAACCTCTATCACCTGCTGAGGAACCACCTGCATCTATTAACGATGCAGCGCCCCCGACAAAAAGGACATCCGTACATACAAAATAGTACTAGTATGTAAAGCTAAGTACCTCACATGGAATGGAATGCCAATGTAAGAAGATAGAAACTAGGAAATAGTTTAAAGATCAATAACATTTAAATGCCACGTTAAACCGTAATCAATTTTCAAATAAGCATTAACATTTTTGGTTGGGAGATCCTTAGTTACTAACACACCACCATGCATGTGGCATGTAGTCTGATCTCGGCCCGGTCGGCTAAGCCGTCTCACCCTAATGTTTGTGGATTAACGTGATACTGTAAAATCACCATGTGCACAACATGACATCCGATCTCGGCACGATCGGATAGACCGTCTCACCATAAGAACATGTGGGTCAACATGGTCTTTGCTAGCAATCAATTCATCCCAATTAAGGGGAACAATCTCATCATAGCACAAAGGGGATTTATCCCCCCATTCATATCCTACTCCAACACATGTAATTTCGGGCTTAGGCTTTTACAACCCACCCTTTCCTCGGTGACATGATGATATTCCCAAAAAATTTCATATAAACATTTCATAAAATACTTCTCATTTCATTTTTCCATTGGGACATATATCATCATTATCATTGGCACATATGGCCACCTATCATATTTCATACTGTTACTTGCCATGGTCTTCATAAAACATTAATGACATGTAAAGCATTGGAAATCATAGCTTTTAAATACATGAGTAATAAGAGCTTAAAGCACTTGGAACATTTCAACAAGAAAAACATAGCCATTTTATTTGAAACATTAATTGGAATCATAGATATTCGTTAAATCAATCTCATTTGAAGTGTCTTTCATGGAGAGCATAAGGATAGTAATTGAAACAAGACCTAAATATATAGATACTTTATCAGTCATTCGTTGAGGAAATCTAACATGATAGGAAATGGTACTTTGGGCAACCATACTTGGAGTTCGTAGTGAGATCATGAAATCTGATTCTATGGAGGGAGTTTATCCAACATACATTAATTAAGCTTTACTTAGGATTCCTACGAATTTCCTCTACTCGAAAGGAATTCAATCTATAGCAACATAGTCAAATTGAACCAGTATTAGAACGGCGTTCATAGTCCAGGCCATTTAGGAATTTCATCAAACACTTAGTGTGCATTTTTTACTACAACTTCCTACAATGGGATTTCTTCATCACAAAACCAATTTCCAAGCAAACAATTCATCCATGATAGTTCAACGACCTTCATTGGCACATGAATGCCCAACAACCCACTCCCAACTCAAAAATCGCATATCCTATTCTTCTCATACACCCAAATTCGAGATTGAGGGCTTGTGACTTCCGATCACCATCCCATAAGCCCCAACACAATAAATTCTTACCTAAACCCATTACAAAACTAAGCATGAAAGCTTCAGAATAAAATCTTACCCAGTAAGTTGAAGACCTTGTGAGTATCTTCCTTCAAACTCCAAGATTGAGCAAGGAATTGAAGAGTACTAGGCCTGGAGCTTCTCCCTCTCTCCCTAAATTGGTTCCCTACCTTTAGAATAATCCGATTCCCCTATAAATAACCCCTTAACGCCTTATATAAAAATAGAATCAGGTTAGGAAATTCATAAAAATAACCCCTGATGTCGAATACACAATTGCGAGAAAGTGCTATGCGGTCTGCGAAATGGACTGCGAAAATTAGCCTCCAAATATGGGTTGGGCCTGGTTAAGTCCGTGACAAATTCACGGCCAGTAGAATGATTCTACAGTTTGCACATTGGATCGCAAAGTCTTCTCCCAAATATTCCCATGCTGATCATGCGATGGATATCGGTCCGCGAAATGGCTTTACAATTTGCATAACCTATCGAGAAATGAACCTCAAAAATAAGTTGCTTCTGAATCGATCCGTGATGGTTCTACAGTCAGCGGAATCGATCTGGGGTCCGCAAAATTGCCATTTTCTGCAATTTCTTCTACTTCCTTCATGATGCAGTGCACGGGTGCAAAAACCCGTACCGCAGCGAGCTACAGCCTTCCAAACATATTAGCTTTAATTTGGCACTATATAACCTTAAATTCCTTAGAGAACTTTTATGGGGCCTTATACGCGCGATGCATAAGCAATCACCTGAACGTCCTACACGAACATACACCCAAGGCCATCACGTGAAGAATCATAACACACAATAACATCCCTAATCCTGTAAGTAAACCAAATCTAGAGTTGTAGCCAAAGTAATCTTGAGCTTTTGAAAGATGTCCTCACACTTGTCAGAATATTTGAACAAAGAGCCCATTTGAGTCAACTTGGTCAATGGAGCTACAATAGACGAGAACCCTTCCACAAAGTGACGATAGTAGCCAGCCAAACCTAGAAAACGCCTAATCTCTGTAGATGTAGAAGGTCTGCGCCAACTCTGAACTGCCTCAATCTACTTCAGATCCACCTTGATCCCATCACTAGACACTATGTGACCTAAGAATGCCACTGAATCCAACCAAATCTCGCATTTTGAGAACTTAGCATACAATTTCTTCTCCCTCAAAATATAAAGCACAATCCTCAAATGTTGTTCGTGCTCCTCCCTACTAATGGAATAAACCAAGATATTATCAATGAACAAAATAATAAAAGAATCCAAATAAGGCTGGAACACGTTGTTCATATAGAATCAAAATAAGGTTGTAACACATTGTCCATCAAATGCATGAAAGCTGCTAGGGCATTGGTCAAGCCAAAAAACATTACCAAGAACTCATAAATGCCCATAGCGAGTCCTCAAAGCCATCTTAGGAATGTCTGAAACCCTAATCTTCAACTAATGATAACCTGATATCAAGTGCTTCGAACCCTAAAGCTAATAAAATAAATCATCAATGCGAGGCAATTGATACCTGTTCATGATGGTCACCTTGTTCAATTGCCTCTAATCAATGCAACCATCATTTTTCTTTACAAACAACATTGGTGCACACCAAGGAGAAACACTCGGCCTAATGAACCCCTTATCTAACAACTCCTGCAACTGCTCATTCAACTCCTTCAACTCAGATGGATCCATGCGACACAATGTAATAGATATGGGCTGAGTGCCCGGCGCCATATGAATACCAAAATCATTATCCTTATCGGGTGGCATGCCTGGTATTTTTGTAGGACACACATCTAGAAACTCTCTCACCATTGGAACTGAACCAATAGTAGGAGTATCAATACTAACATCTCTAACAAAGGCTACTTACACCAAACATCCCTTATCAACCATTCGTTGAGCCTTCAAAAATGATATAACCCTACTGGTGGAAGTACCTAGTGAACCTCTCCACTCCAATCTCGGTATGCCTAGCATGGCCAAGGTCACCATCTTGGCATGACAATCTAAAATCACATGGTATGGGGATAGCCAATCCATACCCAAAATGTACTCGAAATCAACCATGTGTAATGACAATAGGTGCACGCTCATCTCGTAGCCACAAATAGTTATGATAGAAGACTGATATACTCAATCCACAATAATAGAATCTCCCACTAGTGTGGATACATGAACATGAATATCAAGAAAATCACGTGGCATATCTAGATAAGAAGCAAAATATGACGATACATAAGAATAAATGGAACCCGAACAAAAAAATATCGAAGCATCCCTATGGCACACTAGAACAATACCTGTGATCACAACATCTGAAGCAACTGCCTTTGGCCTGCCCAGAAATGCATAACAACGGACCTGTCCTCCACCTTACCGACCTCCACCTCTAGGACAACCTCTCACAAATTAGTCTCCACCTCTAGATGGTATTGCATGTGGTGTTGCTTCTGGCATCAGAATCATGGACTGGCTGCCCCGACATGGTACATTGCTCAGAAGCCTGGGATGATCCCTCTTAAGATGACTCAAGTCTCCACACACAAAGCAACCTCTCCCCTAGCGAGGCAACTGGTTTTGTGACTGACCCTGAGGGCCTGAATATCTGCCCGAAGAACCTTGAACAGATGGAGCTCATTATGAACTCTGTGTTTGTAGTGAACTGAAAGATGACTAGCCTAGGCGAGCATTGCATGAACCATGTATGACTGAAGAAGCACGAGGAACTTGATGGGCTGATTGGGCAGGCGTGAAAGAACAACCTCTACTATGATGTCCCTGGCTTCCAAATGAGGCACCGCCAGAACAACGGGGCTTCTTGTCATCCTGCTCCTCTATCTCCTTCATGTACTAAGCACGTGGCAATCTCTACCACCTGATGGAAAGTAGTATCAATTTCGGCCTCTTGGGCTATACCATACTGGATACCATAGTTGAGGCTCTCAATGAATCTCCTAACCCTCTCCCTCTCACTAGGGACCAAGAACACTGCATGACATGCCAGCTTCGCGTACCTCATCTCATATTGAGCCACAGTCATTCCCTCATGGGGTAGATGCTCGAACTCACTGCGCAACTCATCTCTTCGAGTATATGGGATAAAATTCTCCAAGAAGAGGACTGAGAACTGAGACCAAGTAAGTGGTGATGCACCAGCTGGTCTACTCAACTAATAAGTCTACTACCACCTATATGCTGGCCCCGAAAACTGAAAGGTAGTAAAGTCAATCCTTCTTGAGTCAACCAGACCCAAAGTTCTCCAAATCTGATGATACTAATCTATGAAACAACGTGCATCCTCATTAGGCTCTCCACTAATGTGAGGAAGATGAAGTCTTTGAAATCTCCCCATCCTCTTATGCTTCTTAATAGTCAAGGCTGGTCTATTTCGAGCTGAACCACAATGATTGGCGGCACCGACAGAACCCTGGTGTTTGATAACCATGAGCTAGTTGCTCTGGTGTATGTGTAGCGGGAGTCTAGGCTCCTCCTCCAGCTTGTGAAGTATCTGGTACAATAGGGATCATACCCGACTGATTCAAACACTCGAACATGCTCAGAAAATGAGCCAAAAGTCTCTTGGAGTCCAGGTGTTCAATAGGTCCCTCTGGAGCTTGCGCTTGTTCCGTCGGCTCAATATGATCACGAATTTGCTCCTCAACCAGAGCTACTGGTGGCTCCATAGTGGCTGCACTAGCAGAGCCCCTAAATCTGGGGCGTGTTCCACCCCTAACTCTGCCTCCGCCCCGACCTCTCTCGACTCTGGCCTGGGGTACTGGAGCCTTCTCAGCTGCTCAGAAGAACGTGTCCTCACTATTTGTGAGAGAGTAGAAGAGCAAAGATTCAAACTTTGGGATAAAAGAATCTGCATGATAGAGAATTAAAGAAAGACAAGGTTTCAAAATTGTCATGTAGTCTCTCAAAGATAAGTACAAATATCTCTCGATCGATCCACAAGACTCTACTAGACTTGCTCATTACTTGTAAGACCTAAGCAACCTACTACTCCGATACAAAGCTGTCACAATACAGAACCACCATCAGTCGTGATAGCACCTAACCCCACTTTCTAGGTAAGCCAATCATAAATCATTTGCGGAAATAAATTAAAGATACTGATTAAATAAGTCTGAAAGTTGAATAATCATATATAAATACCAAATATGTACAACAAATCCCTAGAAACTAGTGACACTGAGTCATGAGCTCTAATATATGAATACAAGTTTGCTAATACAGTATATTGTCTAAAATAATAACAACAATGAAAGATAGAAGCAGATGCCAGGGACTCCAATCAGGATGCAGCTCTACCTCGGGTCTCAATCGTAACAACAACAGTCCACAACACTCTGTTGGGTTCGACTGGGGGATATGCACAGCTAAGTGCCAAATGTAGTATGAGTATAATTGACCCTATGTGCTCAGTTTGTATCATGACTTACCTTGGTGAGGTAAAGGCAAGAGTGGCCGATGATACTCACTTAATAAGCCTGTACAGTTCATAAAATATACAAGTACACAGTAACGGTACCGGAATCTAAGAATGAAGTACATGTATAGCCAATCAGTGCACATAGAGAAGATATGCACAAGTTTTGTAACAATTTAACAACTCAGAATATAGAGAAGATGTGCGCCTAGCATTAATAAATCATCACCCATTGAATATAGATAATATTAGCATAAAAAGGCATGTAAACATTCTATAGATAGCATATGGAGAAGATATGCAATAAACATCAGGTATACAACCAAGTTGTTTGCATATAGAGAAGATATGGAAAAAATCAAACACTGATCAGTTTTTCATAATCTGCGTGTATAGCATTAAGAAAGAAACATGAGAGGACAACCCTAGGGGATGGATCTTTATCCACATGCTGCACATATAAATCATGTGCTATAATCATAGCAATTGCACATACAACTCACATGTTATAATAGCTCATCCCTCACGGACCACTCACGTGCTGTCAATCCTGTCCATCACACGGAATATACAAGAATACTTGTATATGAACAACAAATATCAAACCACATAACTCATGGACTGATCAAATAACATGCTAAGGTATATGCGTGTGCGAAGTAATGATTACAACTCAAATTGGGTATGACATACAATAACGAGTATCATGTCTAAATAGGAAATCTAAACCTACACATAATCCCTAGTATGATTCCAGAAGTTCATGTAGTAATACAAATAATTAAAACATGAATCATAGAAAGAATACAACCCAAACAAGGCATAATAGAAGTCTAAAGTCTATTTTGGTCATAAATCATACATATCACCCGCATATACGCTTGTAACATCGTATATACGTCACTTTCCATAGGTTCCAATTAGAACAATAAGGTCATATCCTAAGGGTTATTCCCTTACAACACGTTTAGGCAAAATGCTTACCTTGACGTGCCAAAATCAACCTTCTAAAATCGTCTTTTCCTTAGAAATCATCTCCAACTGGCTCGAAACTAGCCAAATACAACTCAGTAACATCAAACAGGGCTATAGGAATCAATTTCAAACAATTAAGCTTCAATCTTTAATCAATTCCCAAAGTCAGCAAAAGTCAACTCCAAACCCAGATGGTCAATACCCGAGTCTAATGGTAAAACCTGTTTACTCATAACTCCACGAGTTCAAATATGTGTTTTGTTTCCAAATCCAAGTCCAAATAATATCTCAAAACTTCAATTTTCACTCTTTTAGGTTGTAGAAAAAAACCCCAATTTTATCCCAAAATTCCATGTTCTAGGTGTTAATAATTCATGCAGGTTCGTGAATTAATACCATAAATGAGTAAAAATCACTTACCCCTTGGTCTTGTATGAAACTCTCCGAGCACCCATGTCAAGTCTAGGGTTAAAAATATGAGAAAATGGGTTGAAATCCCGAAACACCAACTGTTAACCCAGCTGCAAATGTCGTAATTCCAAGTCGCAAATGTGAAGTGGTCCCTATGTCCAAGTGTAAATTGCTTACCTCCAATGCTGTAGTGAATTTTCTCTTCAAAATATCCCACATTCAAAGTCTAGGGCTCAAAATATGATAAAGACAGTAAAAGTCTCGAAATCCAAGCATAAGTATTCCGCCCAAGTAAATACATCGCGATCATAGGACCTACATCGCTATTGCGAAGGCAAAAATTTCCCAGATGCTACCCCACTAGGTGAACGTGGAGAATGAATTGCGAACATATTGCGCTGCCCCTGATAAGCCTACGCGAATAGAAGACCCTCTCCACGATTGCGAAGGCAGTCCTCCTGCCTGGCGCTAGTCCATCGCGAACTCGGACCTAGCATGCAAACGCGAAGCTTCTGCTTCCATCCCTCCCCGAATGTGTCCTATTATCGCGAACGCAAAGAAGAAACCCGCCTGTAATCTCTCCGATCGCAAAGCACTGTTGGACATTAGAAAACCAACAACTC
Organism: Nicotiana obtusifolia; assembly: GCA_002018475.1. Taxonomy (NCBI): domain Eukaryota; kingdom Viridiplantae; phylum Streptophyta; class Magnoliopsida; order Solanales; family Solanaceae; genus Nicotiana; species Nicotiana obtusifolia. Next base: position 75,185 of record MCJB01034931.1, on the reverse strand, counting down.
CAAACAAATGGGAAATGGACTGAAACTACCCCGAATCACACTCGAGCCCCGTGGGACCCCGTCCAATCATGCCAACAAGTTCCAATACCTAATCTTAACTTGTCCAAGGGCTCAAAATACCACAAATAACATCAGCACCAAGAAGCGACGATCAAAATCACTATCTTAAAAAAAAACTAACTTGCAACTGAGCATTCGATTGAAGCCGAACCAAGCCCGAATCCAACCAAAATTTGCACACAAGTGCCAAATGACATAAAACACCTATAACAAATTTCGGAATAACAATCTGACTCCGCTATCATCAAAGTCAATCCCCGGTCAAACCTATGAGTTCTCCAACCCTACAAATTGCCAATTCTTGGAAAATAGAGCCAAAACACCCCAGGAACCTCCAATTTCAATTCTAGAAATACTCCCAAGTCCAAAAATTACCATACAAAATTGTTAGAACCATCAAAGAACCCATCAGAGATCATTTATGAAAAAGTCAAACCTTGGTCAATTCTTACAACTTAAGCTTACAAAATAATACTGAGTGACTCAATTCACTCTCAAAACTTCCAGAAGACAAAACAACCCCCCAAGTCTCAAGTCACAAACACACATATAGGAAGCATCAGATAAGGGAACATGGCTCAAATACAAGAAAATGACCGGCCAGGTCGTTACACCATATAGCAAATGCCAGGATCAGTCCGCATATGCAGACCTCTCATTTGGGAGCAGATCATTGTATATGGAATGACTACAACAACAGCAAATCCCAACTATGCAAAACAGCCTGAAACTAATTCGTAACTCACCCGAGCCTCTTGGACACCATTCCAAACATTTAGATAAGTATAAACCTCATACAAACTCGCTCGTAATCTCAAAATATCAAAATAACATCTACAATCTAGAATCATGCATCAAACCACAAGTTTAACTTGTCTTAAGTTCAAGAACTTTTAAACTTTCAACCAAGCATTTGTCGCGACCCAAATCTCACCTCAAGGCCATGATGGTGCCTAGCCGAACTTGCTAAGCAAACTAACTCGAATTTAACAAATAAAGTCCATTTTCATTATTTAATAGAGATAGATAATAATTAGAGATGGAAACAGTCTCAAATCAGTAATTATATCGGAACAAACCCAATCACGGCTTAAAACGGCCAACACAATACCCCTAAGGCTAGGTGGCATAAGTACACGAGCAAACCACAAAAATTAGATCAAGTATGTATACATGTCAAACTGTCTGAAATACAAATAGACAGAAATAATAAAAAGGAACAGGGACTCGGGGACTGTGAAGTAGATTCACGAAGTGTAGCTCACTCTAAGTCTCTGTGAAATCTCCTAGCCCAATAAGAAGCTCTACTAGGACCCACCTGAGGATCTGCACAAAAAGATATGCAGAGGCATGGTATGAGTATACCACAATCGGTACCCAGTAAGTATCAAGCTTAACCTAGAAGAAGTAGTGGTGAGGCTATATGCTTTCGAAAACATACCACACAAGCGCAATAACTGAATTTAACAATTGAACGATAAGTAACATCATGAATAACATGAGTGACATATATTAATGGTTGAAAAGTATTAAGCATGCTTTTCTAGAATAGAAATAACCCCAGCGCTGCTCAGATATAAAAATAAGAGATAACGTGCTCGAATAACTGAGTCGGGGCTCCCAATTAGCATATAACGACGTCAAGTTACAATTTACAAATAAATAAATATCTCTAAATGAGCCATTAGTAAGACTTCATGCTTAGCCGGTAAAAGATCTATGTACCCCGATACAAAATTCATGTATCAACATAACCTGATACATAATCCATGCATCGACCCGATACAAAATCCACATACTGACCACACTCTCAGGGACCAAAGTAACATGGGTTATCATCTGACTCCGGAGGGATGGATCCATATACAAGCGCAAGAGGGTTATAATAGCATCTCTAATAAATTAATACCCGATCATCATGTCCAATGTGCCATATCGGTACCTTACCCACACGCTTACCCTTTGTGCCAAAATCCTTTGTCTAAATCATGTATCCATTATTGAAAATATATGTATATGCTCGACAATTACAGATAGGAGGTGCAAAATGGCTTAATAAATATCATATGGATATGTGCGCATGAAATCTCTATGTGAGTACGGACAATTAAGCAATATAACATATCAAGAATAAGTTTCCATGTCTTCACAATTAATCACAAGCGTAGGCTTGATTTCTAGAATGAATAAGAGAGCAAATGTAGACATATTAGCCATATAATTCATGAATAAACGAGCACATAGTCAAACAAGCACTAACTATTTCAATTTCTACTCCTGGTCATGAAATAAACTCGGTGAAAGTATATTTGCTTGCCACCAGGTATACACACAACCCCCAATACCTCAAACACTTAACAAACAAGTTAAATCCTAGAGGTTTCCCTCTTAACAAGGTTAGCCGAGAGACTTACCTCCACCTGGTAGCCTCTAAAATCCCAAAATAATCTTTACTCTCAAATAAACCTCCAATACGAGCCAAATCTAGCCAAATACAACTCAATAACGTCTAACAAAGCCATAGGAATTGAACCTAAACGATAAAGATTGAATTTTTAATCAGCTGCACAAAATCAACTAGAAAGTCAACCCGGGCCCACCTTCCGAAACCCAGAAAAAGTCACACATTGCAACTACCATTCAAATACGAGTCCAAATATATCAGTTTCATCCAAAACTGACTCCAAATCGGGGTTCAAATATCCATTTTTCACTTTAGAAAAGTTATGCCAAAACCCCTAATTTCTCTCTCTTAGATTCACCAATCAATTGCCAAAATCAAAGGTAAAATCATCAATAATAATCAAATCCGAGTCAAGAACGCTTACTGTATCTAAGTGGGTGAAAATCTCCTAAAAATTGCCTCAATCTGGCTCCCAATCTCAAAATATGATAAAATGAGCTTAAGGTCCCGAAAATAACAGCATATACTTCTGACCAGATATACACTACGCGATCGCGGGACCAACATAGCAATCGCGAAGACCAAATCCTTTCCCAGTTGCTGCCCCTTTTTCAAGATCGTGATGCCTAACAACCTTCTGAGCCTACGCAAAAGCGAGCCTAGCTCCGTGAACACGAATGCATCCCTTCCCCCTAGCATCACTCCTTAACGAACGCGTCCCCGTCACGTGATCGCGCTGCTTGAGCTCCCTCCTCTCCGCGAACACGTGACCTTGTTCGCGAATGCGAAGAGAAAAATCCTTCTATCGGCTCCCTCTTCTCCGCAATCACAGGACTAGCTTCATGATCGCGAAGCACTGCAACACATCATAAAACCAGCAATCTAAGGCAAAGAAGAAATGATCTGAAACCACACAGAAAGACATCCGAGCCACTCGGGACCTTTTCCAATTACACCAACAAGTTACAATACCTTATACAAACTTGTTCGAATGCTCCAAACACCACAACTAAGATCAAAACCAAGAATCGACGGCCAAAATATATGTTAAGCTTCTCTTAACTTCATCATATTCCAAACTTCAAACCAAACATCCAATTCAAGCCTAACGAATCCGGATTAAGCCCAAACATTGCACACAAGTTCAAAAGGACATAAAGAAACCTATTCCAACTCGTGGTGCGAGAGTATAGTATGCAATTTGATTCTTTAGCAAGGTATGATCCCCATATAGTGGCCGAGATGAGCGATAGGGTGCACCTGTTTGTGAACGGATTGGGACCACGTCTGATAAATGAGTGCACGACAGCCTCCTTGATAGAGGGCATGGATATTTCCCGTATTCAGGCTTATGCCCAGACACTAAAGGTTCGTAAGCGCCAGCAAAGAGCAGACAGGGAGCAGGATAGGGGCCAGCATAAGAGGGCGAGATTTGCAGGGTATTTTGGTGACTTCAGAGGTAGTGTCAAGCCCCAGTCTTCGAGGAGTTTGGCGCCATCTGTAGCTAGTGCTCCTCCACACTTTCAGAGGCCTCAGTATGATCAATTTACCTATTCTAGTGCAGGCTAGAGTTCGCAGACATTAGGCTCACAATATCATAGGGATACTAGTCAGACGAGACCCCCAACACCTTGTGATCAGTGCGGCAAGGCCCATGTTGGACTGTGCCGTCGAGGTTCCGATGCATGCTATTTTTACGGACAGCCTGGCCATATGAGGCGGGAGTGTCCTAACAGAGGAGGTGGTCGTATGGCTCAGCCGACTGGATCTGTGGCTGGTTTTCCTCATCAGTTCAACCTCCAGTGTGGGGTTTTCAACAGTCGACAGGTAGTGGTAGAGGTAGAGGTGCAGTGCCGAGTCCGAATGGTACTCAAAATCGAACATATGCACTAGTAGGTCGACATGATCTCGAGTCATCTATGGATGTTGTTACAGGTATATTGTATGTGTTTTCTTATGATGTATATACGTTGATTGATGACCTGTTTGACCAACTCCAGAGTGCCAAGTATTTTTCCAAGATTGACTTACATTCGGGGTATCATCAGGTGAGGGTCAAGGAGAAAGATATTCCAAAAACAGCCTTCTGGACAAGATATGGGCATTTTGAGTTCTTGGTAATGTCGTTTGGGCTAACAAATGCCCTAACAGCTTTTATGGATCTCATGAATAGTCCCTACCTATCTCGATGTGTTCGTGATTGTATTCATTGATGACATTCTGGTGTATTCTTGTTCAGCGACAGAACATACAGGCCACTCGCAGATAGTATTATAGACCCTTCGGGATCGTAAGTTGTATGCTAAGCTCTCCAAATGTGATTTCTGGCTAAACTCAGTAGCATTCCTTGGCCATGTGATATCTGACGAGGGTATTAGTGTTGACATTCAAAAGATTGATATAGTGAAAAATTGCCCAAGGCCTACAACACCGTCAGAAGTTCGCAGTTTTCTAGGGCTAGCAGGATATTATATGAGGTTTGTAGAAGGGTTTTCCTCAATATCAGCACCATTGACTAAGTTTACACGGAAAGCTACCAAGTTCCAATGGTCCGCCGCTTGTGAACATAGTTTCCAGGAGCTAAAGAATCGATTGACCTCCGCGCCAGTGCTTACTCTCCCAGAAGGAACAGAAGGGTATGTGGTATATTGTGATGCTTCAGGTGTAGGTTTGGGGTGCGTATTGATGCAACGTGGGAAGGTGATTGCCTATGCATCAAGACAATTAAAGAAGCATGAAAATAATTACCCGACTCATGATTTGGAATTGGCTGCAGTAATATATACTTTGAAGATTTAGCGGCACTACTTATACGGTGTCCATGTTGACATCTACATAGATCACAAAAGTTTACAATACATCTTCAAGCAGAAGGAGTTGAATATGAGGCAACGTAGGTGTCTTGAATTACTGAAAGATTACGATGTCGAGATATTGTACCATCCCGGTAAAGCCAATGTTGTGGCAGACGCTCTCAGTCGTAAGTCAATGGGAAGCCTAGTACACATTGAGGCAAGTAGACAGGGGTTGACTAAAGAGCTTCATCAGCTAGCCAATATGAGAATCAGATTGTTAGACGCTGATGACAGAGGTGTTACTATACAGAATACGTCAGAATCATCTTTGGTAACCGAGGCAAAAGCACGGCAACATGAAGATCCTACCTTAGTACGATTGAGAGAGAGCGTTCAGCAGTGTAAAATTACGGCATTTGAGATTGGAGGAGATGGGGCACTAAGATATCAGGGCCGATTATGTGTGCCTAATGTAGCAGGATTACGAAAGAAAATTATGATTGAGATTCATCAGTCCCGATATTCCATCCATCCTGGTTCGACAAAGATGTATCATAACATTAAGGAGCAGTATTGGTGGGATAACATGAAGAAGTCTATTGCAGAATTTGTTGCCCGGTGCCCTGATTGTCAACAAGTTAAGATTGAGCATCAGAAACAAGGTGGATGGACTCAGAATATTGAGATTCCGACTTGGAAATGGGAGGTGATTAATATGGACTTCATTATGGGATTACCTCGCTCTTATCATAAGTTTGACTCCATCTGGGCGATAGTTGATCGACTTACAAAATGTGCCCATTTTCTGCCAGTTAAGACAACTTACACAGCTGAAGATTATGCGAAATTGTATATCAAGGAGATTGTTAGGCTTCATGGTGTGTCATTATCTATTATATCAGATCGAGGAGCTCCATTTACGGCACACAAGTGAATCTCAGCACGGCATTCCATTCGCAGACTGATGGACAGGCTGAACGTACTATTCAGACACTTGAAGATATGGTACGAGCATGTGTTCTAGATTTCAAGGTGAACTGGGATGATCATCTAGCACTCATAGAATTCTCCTACAATAATAGCTACCATTCCAGTATTAAAATGGCCCCATACGAGGCACTATACGAGAGGGGATGTAGATCACCAGTTGGATGGTTCGAAGTCGGTGAGATGGAATTGCATGGGCCAGATTTGATTCACCAAGCCATTGAGAAGGTGAATGTGATACAAGAGCGACTGAAGGCGGCATAAAGCAGGCAAAAATCTTATTCCAATGTCCGACGTTGTGACCTGGAATTTGAGGTTGGTGATTGGGTTTTCATCAAAATATCGCCGATGAAGGGTGTTATGCGTGTTGGGAAGAAGGGTAAACTGAATCCGCGGTATATCGGGTTGTACAAAATTCTTCAATGAATTGGACAGGTTGCTTATGAGTTAGAATTGCCATCCGAATTGGAATTTGTCCGCCTGGTATTCCATGTATCTATGTCGAGGAAATGTATTGGAGACCCTTCTCGGGTCGTCCCCATCAAAGATGTACAAGTTACAAAGGATCTATCATATGAAGAAATACCAGTGGCTATATTAGATCGACAAGTCCGCAAGCTGAGAACAAAGGATGTAGCTTCCGTCAAAGTATTATGGAGGAATAATAATACGGAAGAAATAAAATGGGAAGCAGAAGATGAGATGAAGTATAAATACCCTTACCTGTTCTAGAATGAAGATAACGAGGATGCCGGGGGGACGCAGGACGCAGTGGAAGGAGAAACGTCTCTATGAGGTAAGCAATAACTTGAGAATACTCTTTCTTAATACAAAATGGTGATATGCAGATAATGTACATATCAATAATGCTTTGTATAGCCTTCTAAGGCCATAGGTTGGGTTTAACTGCTTGCAAGTTTGGCTAGTGTCCATTTCATAGAGGAAACTCAGCCGGAAATTTCTGTCAGAAATCCACGATGAGTTAGACTCCCCGTAAACCCTTACATTTGAGGACGAATGTTCCTAAGGGGGGAGGGTGTTACAACCCATATTTGCATACACTGGCTTACTCCGTAAGTTAGTCTACATGGGTCCGAGAAGAGATTATCTTTGAGATGATAAGAATTTAGTCCTATTGGTCTTAAATGATACAAGGGTGTATAAGAGTGGTTAACAAGTACTAGAAGTTAAACGAATCAAGGATGTTGTAACTCATATCTTTGGGTAAATCTAGAGGTGATTAATATTACCAAGATTTTATGTGTTAAGGTATTTGAATCATATAATATCCATTTCATAAGTCTTGAAGTAAAATGAGTTATGAAACAAAAGTCGACAAAAATTGTCGCAACTTACGTTCATAATTTTACTCATACATTAGGTCAAATGTCACTAAACTTTTCTCCCAATTTACTTGGGATTACGGGGTGATCTACTAACCAGATTCAAGGTCTGTGAGTCTAGTTTCTAACGCATTAAACTGTTTGTCAATACGATCTCCGAGTTGAGAGATATTCGCGTTTTCGCGAGACTGCGCCAAGCAGCTCTCGGTGGGGCCCACATAGGCGGTTAAGACTTTTAGATGTATATAACATACCTCAACCCCGGTTTTAAGTCATTTTTTTTCAGTATATGCAGACCTTAGAACCATAAGAACACCCTCTCAAGGTTCTCTCATGATCCAAGACTAAAACAAAGGGGAAACAACACAAATCAAGTGTCGGGAATCCCGTGGCGCTAGTAAGTTCCTTATTCTTCTTGTTGTTGCTGATTTTTGTGTTGTTCCAGCCCTTGTGGGAGGTTGTTTAAGTTGTTTATGTCCTGTAAAATACTCCTTCAAGTTTTAATATCAACCTAGGTGATTTCAAGCCTTCTAAAGTGATTCTAGTGCCGAAAAACCCTAATTGATTGCAAGCTTCGCTCCCTTGCTCTTGTGGCAGCATTGGAGGGATATTTCGTGGTAAATTAAGGTCAAATTGAGTTTTTCTTTCTGTTTAAAGGTAAGGAACCTCTTACCCTACATGTATTTAAGATTATCCAAGTTACGGCTAAGTCGTTGAAGCTAGAACTTGTGAGATATATGTCGAAAGGCTTGCTAGTAATGTTGTTGGTTGGTGGACTGTTTGGGGAGGCTCAATATGGTTATTATTGATGTTGTTTGGGATGTTTGGTGATTTTTTTAACTTGTGGGAAGTCATATAAATAGGGGAGGTGCTGTCCGTTTCATCGTAAAATAGGTTACGGTTGATACATGATAGTTACGACGCTTAAACGATAACGATAGTGTCATTTCTCTTATTGTAGACTAAGGAGTCGTGGCATTTCCATAGCTTGAGATTGGGCAGTATATACAAGGTATGGGAGGCTATCCCATTCCTTCTTTTGCACGACTTCGATTGTGCGTAATGTAATGAACGAGCTTCCAAAGATACCCCACTCTTAGAGGCTGGCAGTACTTACATCGTTTCCCTTCTTATGGAACGATTGATGTTGATGTTACTTCTCTTATTCTTATGTTATCAATGTTATTGGTACTTCCTAATTCTTATAAGTTTCTTGATGAGGATTTAGTCCTGATAACGTGTACTGAGGATACCGACCTTACGTCACTCCGAAAGGTTCAAAATGTGATTCCAATGAGTCCAGCACGCATCATATATATGTATCTATTTTACTCTACCGAGCCGTGCTGTCGTCGGCTAACGGCACCTATTGTGCAACCACCGATCATTTGGGTTTTACCGAGCTCCACGTGGCCGTGTATGATTCCACCGAGCCTTATGATGGCCGGGTACGTTTTTACCGAGCCTATTAGGGCCGGGTACGATATGATGATAATGATGCCCACAGAGGCGTATGTTTTAAAAGTTTACGTATATATATATATATATATGCATCATGCATTCATGTCAGTAGCCCTCAGAGGTACCTAGATGTTACAGGTTGTATATTCTCTATTCCTTTTTACATTATTGTTCTTGCTTATGATTTCCTGCCTTACATACTCTGTAATTTATTCGTACTAACGTCCTTTTATTGTGGACGCTGCATGTCGTGCTGCAGGTCCTGATTGACAGGTAGGCGAAGCTCCCCCACCACAGTAGGCTGCCCAGTTCAGCGATTATTGGCGAGATCCCTTCTCCGGACTTGCCGTGGTCTTGGTATGCATTTTTGTTATAGGCATTATGGGTATGTCGGGGCCCTGTTCCGGCAATGTTGCATCACTTATGTTCCTGTAGAGGCTCATAGACATGTGTCGACTCATGTATAGTTTGAATTTCCTTGTCGACTAATTTTTGTTGTATAGTCTCTCATGGCAGCTTGTCAGCTTGCACCTTATACGTAGCTTCATGAAAGCCTTGTCGGCTCATGACATATATGTTCATACCATTATCTGCCATTGTTGGTTGTTTAGGATTCATGTCTACTATTTATACGGATCTCATTGGCCCTTATAGATAATAACAAAGTTAGATAAAATGTGTGTTGGTGCTCGGCAAGTATGGCCCGGGTGCCAGTCATGGCCTTGCAGTTTGGGTTGTGACATAAACATACCCAAAAACTCATATACATAACTGTGCAGGTCGACAAGGCCATCGTTAATGTCTCCAACCTGCAATACCAAACTGAAAATATACTCAGGGCTGGCAAGAGCACAATACTTATTTACAAAATACACAAGACTTGTCTACAAACCTCTAGAGATAATTGCATTGTATCATGGTTGGGACAGGGCCTTGATCTACAAATCAAACCTATATGTATAAAATTCACTCCAAGGTCTAGTCCTAGTAACTCTATGGAAGTGGAGCTTACCAACCAAGCTGATGTTTGGCTATGTCTATAGAGAAGGTCTATCCAGCTGTCTATCACTACCTGCAGGCATGAAATGGAGCATCCCCAGCAAATAGGATGTCAATACGAAATAATGTACCGAGAAATTAAAACAGAATAACTGAAAGATGGAACTGAACTGATAATATAATAACTGAAACTAACATGGAGTATAAGATAATCTGAATATATGCTTACCTATTGATACAGACTCAAATCTCTCAATATATTATGTAAAATAGCTGCCATATAAGGCTCTATATGTGTAACTGCTATGCCATAATAGGCTCGCTCATAGGCGCTCGTCCATGCTAGGCTATGTATATTGGCCATTCCAGGTTCACTCATAGGAACTCGACCACAGTAAGCGCATTATATAACATACCATCTGATTGGAGGTTACCCAATAGGGGCCTGCTCACCGATTATAGCTCGATGGTGGTAAAGATACTGTAATACTATATGTATGTGTATATATATATATATATATATATATATAGACCCTCTGCTCTCTTGACTGGAAGAACACGATACTTAACTGAATATAAAGTCCCGATAAAGGAGAATGCGATAACTTATGAGACTAGGATAATGAACATAATTTCAGGAATACAAACTTATCTTTATGTCTCGTTATCATACACTGTATTTACGGGATCATGACAAAATGAAGGAAAGGTTTATCCTTAACATACCTAAACCCTATTGAGTCCTTAATACCTTCCAAGCAACTCTTCAAACAACTCAACTCAATCTACCATAACATAAGGAGATTCAAAATCAGTGCTGAGTAAAGGCTAAGTCCGTAACTTAAGCTAGTAGCTCGTTTACGTAAATTTGATAGCATCTCCCCTTTAACAAGGCCTCATCCAATACCATATACAAATAACAATAACCAGAGCAATCCAACAACATATAAGTATCAATTACAAGACACCATATAACAAACAACATGTCACAACTACTTCACGACGAGTGGCAAGCTCCGATTGGAATCTGTATACCCCATATCACCCCTTATAAACTTCCTACTTTAACTTAATAGTATCATTTAACATGATAATGAAGTCATTCATCAATGATTCCAGACTTATACCATATATTTATAATAAAGAAAACAATCCTCAACTCCAACTATCCTCATTTAGCAACTTTATTCACTAGTTCATGTCTAGTCTATCCATTTAACTTAATAAACATCAAGATAACCTTAAGTATATGCAAAAACACAATATGATTACCCCCTACAATAGCTTCAAGTCAAAATCCAAGTTATATTTAGATTACAACAGCCCTCAACGGCAATACAACACCATAGAAGTAACTTGAGCTAATCTTCACTTCCAATCTCATGTTTCATATGTTTCTTTCATAAATTCACTTGATAAACATATAGACATGCATAAAAATAAAAACCATATCATAATAAAGTTATTTTACCCAATTTCAAGCCATAACATACTATATATATAGCCTTAAAGCAACCCAACAAAAGATAATATATCTTTCCCTTTCAAGTGGTATCTTGTAATCCTTCGTTCCAACACCACAACCAACATGTAATTAGCCTTAAACACAATCAATAGAATGTTAAACAAACCTTAGGCAATAGATAAAATTAGAACCCTAAGATTAACTTAGCTCACATCATCCTTATTCACATCACAACACCATAGAGGGGTTATTCTTCACCTTTGGCTAACTTTGATGCTATATTATCGTGTATTTTATTGGAATTAGTTTGGAGCCTTGGGGGAACTATTTAGGAGGATTTGGAAAGTGTGCGAAAAAAGAACAAACTCATCCCAAAAAAGAGATAAAAATAGGTGAAGGTCGACCACTGACCAAGATGGTCCCATATGGGCTGCCTGCGCAGTCTCGCAACAACGTGATTATCTCTCTACTTCGATGTTGTATTAACAAACGATTTAATGCGGTAATAACTAGACTCATAGATATTCAATTTTCTAGGTGAAGCATCCCATAATTCCAAGTATATGGAGAAAAGCTCAGATACATTTTACCTAATTTTTAGCACATTATGAACATAACTTGTGATGACCTTTGCTAACTTTTGTTCCACAAGTCGCTTGACTTCAAACATAACACACAACTATCATACGACTAAACCTCCTAATCATGTTAATCACCCTAGAGTCTCAACCCTCCTTATCATGTTAATCACCCCAGTCTCAACTCAAAAGTACATGTTATAACATTCCCAACTTGTCGACTTTCGATGAAACTTATTTTCTTCAAGTCGTTTGGCTTCTAAGCCATACAACCCGCTTGGTACTTGTAGTTCATGATCTTAAATATTCGTAACCTCCAAGGTAAGATGGTTAACTTACTTTATGTACTTTCGAAGATGATCTCATTTATGAGATTACATCAATTGACTTAGGACGTACTCTCACGTACGAAAACGTGGGGTGTAACATCATTCCACCCTTTGGAACTTTCGTCCTCGAATGTTCACTGATGCGCTTATCAGTATCATAACTTATAGCTCTTATGAATACCTTAATATTGTCCTTGCCATCTAGGAAAATCTTCTGTGAATAAAGGAAAAGGTCAGGGCATTCCCCCTTTTAGGCCTCTTTCTCACACCACGACCTGTGGTCGGAATTCTTCCAATATCGTAACTGTTGCTGCCTTCTGTCATGCAGCGTGTACGACTTTGTCCTTGTATGTTCACCCATGTGACTCTTCTCTCCTTTTTCCTCTAGTTTTTAACCAATCTCTAGGCCTCACTTTGTGAACATATACAGAAGTATGACAAGCTATCCCACTAGGCATCTATAGATGTACTGAAGTTCTTCGCTCGGTACTTTGTCGAACTTATGACAATGCTATATCTTGTTTCATAGCCTCGGTTATCTATCCTTATGGCTTTACTGTGTCTAGGTAGGTCATACTATTCCATAACATGTACTTCGATTTATTATTATAGAGGCTTGCTACTCAACTCTAGGTTACTCTCTCACTGCTTATCCTATATGTATAAATCTAAGTCCTTTAATGCTTCCTCATTAATGTTCATCTTAATAATGACAACCTAATCTCATCTCTTATTTTGGAACTTTTATCCATCTATTTTTTATTCGCCTTAATGGTTATCTATAATCTACCACAGATAACTTGAAACCTCTTATATAATACATTGTAACTAGGGCTCACATTTGATCAGGGATCATCTGAAGTGATTTGCCGGATCCACCTAGGGACGATACTATACTTCAATAACCGTATTTCATAGTATCCCAACGTGATTCATCTTATGGGGGTATTCTACTCTTGTGCAATTCATGAAATCCCTTTTCTTTGAATTATTACCCAATCAAAGGCCTAAACATCATCCTATTATCTATCACAATTACACCCTTATTCTACTACCTGGGCAACATTTCATCTCTTCTAAATGCTCCTACTCTTAGCTATTTGGCCATAGATTCCCAAATTTGTTTTGAAAATCTAATTTGGGTGAAGTTTGATTTGAAGATGAAAATGTGTTTGGACATCAGTTTTTCAAAACATATTTCACTTTTTATTTTTTGGAAAAACATGAAACATGACTTATACCCACAAGTTCTAAAAATTATCACAAATACCCAACAGTACCTTCATCAATAACATTCATTATCGTTATCAAAACCCATAGTCCCGAACATAAATAAATTTGGTGCAAAATTATCATTTTTATAATGAATTACATAATACACTATTAGATGACTGAGAAGACGAAGCACCATTGTTACAAAATAATAAATGATGGGTTCTTTTATAAAATATAAAAGTTTGGTGAAATTTTTAAAATTTTTAAACAATGTAATAGTAAAATTTTGGGCCAAAACCAGCTCTTGTTTTGGGATGTGGGAATTTGCCAAAATGTGGATAAAATTTATGAACAAACATGTATTTGGCCAAAAAAAAAATTTTGGGAAAAATTTGGCAAAATCTGTGGCCAAACGGGTCCTTAGACTCCTCCGAGTTTGTTCAGGTTATTCTAGGCTTGCTATAACTTACGAAAACCATATGCTCTCTTGTTTTGATGGCTTAATCCTGAGTCCTTACCCATTCTTGTCATCTTTGTATTCACTTTTCCTTTTCCTTACTCCTATCTACCTAAAACCTTTTTGCTCTACCATACTGGAATTTCTTGTGACTCATATGATCTCAAATATCACTTTTCATTTTTTTACTTCCCGTTCATTATCCGCGATAGGTGCCACTTTCTCATGGAGTGCATACAATGTCGTAGTGAGACTGTTTTTACAAGGTCATTTCTTCTTCGGGTGTTACTTGCTTAGGTTGAAGCCTTATTCCTTATTTCCTCAGCTAGTCTTTCATTTTAGTACTTAGGCAAGACCCTCTAACTCCTGTAAAGCTGCGAGCTTATTACGTCACATACCAGAAGGAATTTTAATTGTTCTTACTCACATATAATTATCCTTGGTTACTTACCTCCACGCCCTTGTGCCTGTAGGGTTGCTTCTGAACTGAAATTTGACTGTCTCCGCAGTGGCACTATCTTTTATTTCTGTAACACTTATACGATACTTTTAACTACCCCAACTTCTATCTGAATATTTCTCAAGGATCACGATGTCATCATATCTGCGAGACTGAATTCCCTATGCTAGGGTTCACTACGTTTATCTTGCACGATCTGCTGGTTTAACTATATCCTCTTGTCTAGCCATAACTAGGCTCTTCCTGAATCAATTACTAACTACTTTTTGGTACATTCTCATATCTATATTCCGTGTAATCTCTCTTGGGTTATTTCCTTTGTCTTCACTTACATCTCGCACTGGCTCCTTATCTATCAAGTGTCTATTCACACTTATTTGCCAATAACATTCTGGCCGGGAACCCTTACTGCCTCACCTCGGCATGGTGCTTGCATAATGTTTTGGAGTCGTAATATATCTGTAAGATCTGAATAAATGCAATCTCATCCCCTTGGACTTTTTACTGCATTCTTCCTTTACCATTCCATAGTTACCTGAACCAATTAACTCCGACTTAATACCATATCATACCATCTCCCCCCCCCCCTAGGGGAGTACTAACATTTAATTATATGAATATTCACCTATGGATGTTTTACCTCGTCATCTTCGACGTCTTTTCACATCTTCAATGACCCTTACTCGCCTTGTGGTAACCCTTCTGTACTAGGGATAACTGAATTTCTTACACACGAAGGTGACACCTAGTGAAACTGGCACACTTAGTCCCTTAAGCTTAACTTTGCTCAAAGTGTTTGCTTTAGGGAATCGTCTTCCTGAATGACCTTGAAAGGTTATTCTTCTATTGTCCATTCTATTATTGCCGAAACGTGATCTCTGCAATTCTCACGATGCCGACAATTATCAAATCCTTCAGTCCCTAATTCATGATCGATTTTATCTTGTTTACTAGCCCATACTAATTTCTATTACTCGGGGGTGGGGGGGGTCTAACTTTTCCTTCTGCTAATCATGTTGGAGTCTCCAACTAATTTCTCAAAATGAGGATATGACTTTATGGCTTATACTCTCTTATTGTCTCAAGTCCTATTTCCTCTTGTATTTTCCTTCACTTGGTTATAGACTCCGTCATCCTAAATAGTTTGATTTACCGTTATCACCCATATATCACATCTTACTTATAATGCTTCTTTTACTCCCTTCTTATTCCCCTGCTAATATTTTTGTCTATTACCTTATTCTAAAAACTTCAACAAAACATCCTTTCACCTTTACCTCCCCTTGCTCCATCTACTTGCTCTTCGGATCGCCTAACATTCTCTCTTTACTAGGGACGGTAGCCATACTAAGGTAAATATTTATTCCTTGTAGGATTCCAGTGCGTATCTCCTTAATTTTTCGAACATTCTAGTATTCATATCTAGCTATACTATTCTATAGTGTACCATTTGGGTGTCTCACAAGGAGAACTATTACCACATTTGCAATATCCTTCGAAAATGTCAGCTAATGTTAACAATCCATCCATAATTTAGGGTTACTCTAATCCCAGCTCTATGCTGATATCCCGTCATTCTCTTAAATTATATCTGTTAGCTCCCATAGGGCATAACTATGATGTGTGTGGCCAATTGTACATACCTCTGTTACTGTTGAAGATAACTCAGAATGCTTATATTGCTAAGCCTGAATTGTAAATACAGATAATCCTCACTAATGGAGTATTGTGTACCCTTCTTTACCTTGCTTCATTTACTTGTTAGTACTTATACTTTTACCTTCTAGTACTCCCATGGTCAGTTATTCGCGAGGTGTGTTAGATATTCCCATCTTAGGGTCTTAAGAAGAAAATTTGCACATCTGGTATGCATGATCTGATAGGGCCTCAATAGTGCCCTTAATTGTTGTTGTATTAGCCCTCTAGTTAGTTATAATCTTTCTAACTGCAAACATCTCTATACCATTAGCAAACATAAGTCTTGAATCAAACTCTTATGACACATCTCTATAATATGATTTAGATTTGAAAGAAGGGTAACATACTTCTAATGCCTTGTAGCTTCTTGCTGATATAATGTGGTGCGCAACACATCATCTACAAACAAGGCTCTACTAGACATGGCTTGTAGACTCCCTAGGACAGAACTGCTTTAATACCAAGTTTGTCACGCCCAAACCTGGGGAGGTGTGGCCAGCATCTGGTGCCATACTCGGCCCGAGTGTACCACTCTGTAACTATGAACTCTAGAGGGGTAACCCTTAACTTAGGCCGACGAAGCCTACCTGCAAACTGAAAATACCAATCAAGGTCGTTGAGGACATATACTAAATCATCTAAAAATAACATCTCTCTCAATTGAGGGGTACACATACCCAAAAACTCATATACATAACTGTGCAGGCTGACGAGGCCGCTAGGAATGTCTCCAACCAGCAATACCAAATTGATAAACAGGGCTGGCAAGAGCACAATACTGATAAACAAAAATCACAGGACTCGTCTACAAGCCTCTAGAGATAACTGATATGTATCATGGTCGGGATAAGGCCTCAGCTTACAAATCAAAGAATTATATATAAAATGGACTCCAAGGTCTAAACCTGGTAACTCCGTGGAAGTAGAGCTTACCAACCAAGCTGATGTTTGGCTCTGTTTACTGGGAAGGTCTATCCAGCTGTCTATCAGGACTTGCAGGCATGAAATGCAGCATCCCCAGCAAAAATAACGTCAGTACAAAATAATTTACCAAGTATTTATGGCAACAAAATAACTGAAAGCTGAAACTGAACTGATAATGTAATAATTGAAAGTAACAAGGAGTCAAAGATAATATGAAGATATGCTTACCTACTGATACTGAACCGTCAATCTTAACATAGTTAGTAAAATAGATGGCCGGCCATATAAGGCTCTATGCGTGTAACTGCTCTACCGTAGTAGGCTCGGTCATAGGCGCTCGACAATACTAAGCTATGTATCTCGACAATTCAAGGCTTGTTCATAAGCGCTCGGCCATAGTAGGCTCGGTATATAACTTAACATCTGATGGGAGGTCGCCCAATAGGGGCCTGCCCATCGATTATAGCTCGATGGTGGTAAAAATACTATAATACTGCCCAATAGGGGCCTGCCCACTGATTACAGCTCGACGGTAGTGAAAATACTATAATACTGTATATAAATATAGACCCTCTTCTCTCTTGACTGGAAGAAGACAATACTTAATTGAATATAAAGTCCCGATAAGGGAGAATACGATGACTAATGATAGTAGGATAATGTACATAATTTACGAACTTATCATTATGTCTCGTTGTCAAACACATGTATTTAAGGGATCATGATAAAATGAAGGAAAGGTTTAGCCTTAACATACCTTAAACCCGTTGAATCCTTAATACCTTCCAAGCAACTCTTCAAACAACTCAACTCAATCTACCATAGCATAAGAAGATTCAAAATCAGTGTTGAGTAAAGACTAAGTCCGTAACTTAAGCTAGTTGCTCGTTTACGTAGACTCGATAGCATATCTCCTCTAACAAGGCCTCCTCCAATACCATATACCAATAAAAACAACCAGAGCAATCCAACAACATATACGTATCAATAACAAGACACCATATAATAATAATATGTCACAACTACTTCACGACGAGTGGCAACCTTCGATTGGAATCCGTATGCCCCATATCATCCCTAATAGGCTTCTTACTTTAACTTAATTGTGTAATTAAAATGATAATGAATTCATTCATCAATGATTCTAGCCTTATACCATATATTTATAATAAAGAAAACAATCCTCAACTCCAATTATCCTCATTTAGCAACTTTATTCGCTAGTTCATGTTTAGTCCATCCATTTAACTTAATCAACATCAAGATAACCTTAAGTATATGCAAGAACACAATATGCTTACGCCCTTACAGTAGCTTCAAGTTGAAATCCAAGTTATATTTAGCATACAACAGCCCTCAATGGCAATACAACACCGTAGAAGTGACTTGAACTAATCTTCACTTCCAATCTCAAGTTTCATATGTTTCTTTCATCAATTCACTTGACAAACATATAGACATGCATAAAAATAGAAATCATATCATAATAAAGTTAGTTTACCCAATTTCCAGCCATAACAACATATGTATAGCCTTAAAACAACCCAACAAAATATAACAACATCTCTTCCCCTTTCAAGTACTATCTTGTAATATTTCACTCCAACACCACAATCAATATGTAGTTAGCCTTAAACACAAACAAAAGAATGTTAAACAAATCATAGAAAGTAGATACAATTCGAACCGTGATATTAAATTAGCTCACCATCATCCTTATTCACATCACAACACCATAGAGAGGTTATTCATCACCTTTCGCTAACTTTGATGTTATATTATCATGTATTTTTTTTGGAATTTGTTTGGATCCTTGGGGAAACTATTAGGGAGGGTTTGGAGAGTGTGAGGACGGAAGGATGTCGAAAAATAAACTAACTCATCCCAAAAATGAGATAAAAATAGGTGAAGGTCGGCCATCGACAGAGTGGGTCCCATAGGGGCTGCCTGCGCAGCCTTGCAAAAACGCAAATATCTCTCTACTACGATGTCGTATTGACAAATGGTTTAATGAGTTAGAGAATAAACTCATAGATATTCAATTTGGTAGGTAAAACATCCCCATAATTCCAAGTATATTATGAAAAAAAGCTCATATGCATTTGACCTAATCTTCAGCACATTATGAATGTAACTTGTAATGACCTTTGCCAACTTTTGTTCCACAAGTCGCTTGACTTCAAAACATAACACACGACTATCATACGACTAAAATAACTCATATCATAACCTTTTTATCATGTTAAGAACCATAGTCTCAACCAAAATTACATGTTATTACATTCCCAACTTGTTATCTTTCGACGAAACTTATTTTCTTCAAGTCGTTTAGCTTCTAAGCCAATCAACCCTCTTGGTACTTGCAGTTCAAGATCTTAAATATTTGTAACCTCCAAGGTAACATAGTTAACTTACTTTATGTACTTTCGAAAATGATCTCATTTCTGAACTTACATCAATTGACTTGCGATGTACTCTCGCGTACGGAAACATAGGGTGTAACATGGGGGAACAACAAGCAAGGAAATTAGGGAGGAAATAGTCAAGGAAGTTGTTTATGCGAAGTCTTATGGGTGATGCCTTGGCATGGTATATTAGTCAAAACCCGAAGAAGTGTTCCAGTTGGGTGAGTATGGTTTCAGACTACACGGAAAGGTTTAGATTCGACACAGAGAGTGCTCCAGATATATTCTACATTCAAAACCTCAAGAAGAAAGGCACATAATATCTTCCGTGAGTATGCTACCAATTGGAGATCTGAGACTGCTAAGGTAAGCCACTGTTTGAAGAACAACAGATGAACAAGTTCTTCGTACGAGCTCAAAACTCGCAGTACTATGAGAGGTTGATGGCCATAAAGAACCATATATTTTCTATGATAATCAAGTTTGGAGAAAGGATTGAAGAAGGTATAAAGAGTGGCATGGTTACCAATTGTGAGGCTTTGCAAGCTACTAACGATGATTTATAGTCCGGATAATCTCAAATAAGAAGAAAGTGGGTGCCGTGAGGATGGCCCAAGGACCAAATCTCCACTCACTTATCAAGCATCCCTGCTGGTATATCATCCATTACTCCCAAAATATCACTACCCTGCTACCACCTTGTCACGACCCCAATTTTTCTCTGTAGGATGTCGTGATGACACCTAGTCTCCAAGACTAGGTATGCCTAACATATATGCAGAATTTAACTGAGAAATGATAAAAAAATGTAAACTTTCAAATAACTCAATAACAGTCATAAAAGAACTCTGCAACTCAACAGAACAGAACTCCCAAAATGCGGTGATACCAAGTCACAAGCTCTAAAAGAGTACACTGAACATCCCCATACAACAATATCTATAAAAAAGGAAAATCAAATAGAACTAGATAGAAGGTGATTCCGATGCCCGTGGATGCCGGCAGGTATACCTTGAAGTCTCCAAATCCGAGCTTGACTCACTGGTTCCTAGGCTGGTAAGAGGTACTTGGATCTGTACAAAAGACGTGCAGAATTGTAGCGTGAGTACACCATAATGGTACCCAGTAAGTATCAAGCCTAACCTAGGTAGAGTAGTGACGGGATCAGGTCAATATCCTACTAGAATAAATAAGAGACTGAACAGGTATATTTGACAGCATGATAATGAAAAAGCAATGGAAATGATACAATGAAGAATTATAACAGGAATAGCTACCCTGATTTTAGACCACCTTATCACACCGCGTGGCTTCAAGTAGTTTTCCCACTACAAACACTAGTATCCAGCACACTTTATCTTACCGTATGAATTTCAACCCCAATCCTTATACCACCGCATGCGTATTAATATCACAATATAACAAATCGCACCTCAAGTGCCCAATACTACGACTTGCCAAAGAAGTCAACAATAATGGTGTTTCAACAATAAATAGCTCATGGCTCAACCACAATATGTACTAGAGTCTGAACAATAGCAATCAATGCGAATAACTCAAGAATAGTATTTCAACAAATTTATAACTTTGCCTCAATGTGAATCACAACCCTTATAACTCAATATCAAGTTCAACAATAATTTATCCCAAGAATTAACGACTTCAAGTAAGGAACTCAAAGGTTAAATAATGAATAAGGAACAGAGAGAACAATAACTTCAACTAAATATGTAAAGACAATTAGCAAGTAAGAGATAAGACAAGTATTAACGATGTCAAGTAAAGCATGTGAAGATAGACTAATCATGATGAATATAACAAATTATGGCAACTAAATTAAAGGCATGAAAGGAATCTACATAGCTAAAATCAGTCAATTACGACATTTAACCCGTGTACACACTCGTCACCTTGCGTATACGACTTCCACTTATCACAATTAAAACAAAACAAACCAATGCTAAGGGGTAATTGCCCCACACAATGTTAGGCAAGACACTTACCTCAAAACACGCTAACTCAATCCACTAATAAGCCTTTCCCGCAATTATCCAACTCTGAACGGCTCGAATCTAGCCAAAACAACTTCATACCATAAATACAAACCATAGGAAGCTATTCCGAACAATAAAGTTACAATCTTTAAAGAGAAACAAAAAGTCAATCTCGGGCTCGCATCTCGGAACTCGACATAAATTACAAAATCCAAACACCCACTCGATAACGAGCCCAAAAATACAAGAATTACTCAAAATTCAAATCACCTTTCAAATCCTGAAAATTTGGTCTAAGAAGTTTCACAATTTTTTCCCAAATTTTCCAACTCAAATCTCTAATTAAATGAAAAAATTAATGATGGATTCATGTATTATAGCCAAATCTGAGTTAGAATCACTTACCTCGATGATTTCCTTGAAAATCCCTAAAACAATCGGCCAAAAACCAGGCTCTCTAGATCCAAAAGATTAAATATGTGATGAAACCCTCATTTTGAAATTTAATATTGCCGTGCATTGGTCCTCTATCGCAATTTCAGGCAACTACTCACGATCGCGTAGAACAATTCTCCCGGCTCAATAAAACCTTCTTCACGATCGCATGAAGCCAGTCGTGAACGCGATGACAATCTTCCCCCACCTGCGCGACCGCGTCCCAGGCCACGCAAACGCGATGAACAAAGCATGAATCTGCCCAGCCTGACCTTCCTTATACGCGAATGCGATATACCTCACGCTTTCGCGATGACCAAGCTCAACAAACTTCGCGATCACACCCTTGCCTTCGCGAACGTCAAGAGAAAAATTCCAATAGTCCCTGAGGACTCTATGCGATCGTGGGAGAACCTTCACGAACGCATAGAAAGAAACCAGAACAAAAAACCAACAGCTCCAGCAAATGCAGCAAGTCAAAAAATGATCCGATTTCATTCCGACTCACTCCCGAGACCCCCTGGACCATGTCTGAATATACCAACAACTCCTAATAAACATAACGGACCTAGTCGAGGCCAAAAATCACATCAAACAACATCGATTCTACGAATCGCAACCCTATTCAAGCCTATTGAAACTATGAACATCTGACTTCTAAAACTAACGCCAAAATCATACCAAAACAACTCTAATTGCCGTCAAATTTTGCACAATAGTCATAATTGACACAACAGACCTATTCCAACTTCTAGAATCGGAATCCGACCCCTATATCAATAAAGTCAACTCCCGGTCAAACTTCTCAACCTTCTAAACCTTCAACTTTCTAACTTTCGCCAATTCAAGTCGAAAGGACCTACTAACCTCCAAATCAACATCCAGAAACGCTCCTAAGTCCAAAATCGCCATATGGAGCTATTGGAACTGTCAAAAATTCATTCTGGAGTCGTCTACATAAAAGTCAAACTACGGTCAACTTTTTTAACCTAAACTTCCAACTTAGGGACTATGTGTTCCATTTCACTCCAAAACTCACCCGAAACCAAAGCCAAACACCCCGGTAAGTCACATAACCATAATAAAACATAGAAGAGGCAATAAATAGGGGATCGGGGCTAAAATACTCCAAACGACCTGCCGTATCTTTACATCCTCCCCCTCTTAAAACAAACATCCATCCTCGAACGAGTATAGGGACATACCTAAAGTGGTGACAAGATGAGGATAACGGCTATGCATATCATGCTCGGTCTCCCAAGTAGCCTCCTCGACTGGTTGACCCCTCCACTGAAGCTTCACTGAAGTAATACTCTTTGACCTCCTGTCCAAAATGGCCACGGCTGCTCAAACTAAGAAAAATCCTTGTCCAATTGGATTGAGCTGAAATCTAACACATGGGATGGATCACGGTGATACTTCTGGAGCATAGAAACATGGAATACCAGATGAAGTACAGCTAGACTAGGTGGAAATGCAAGCTTGTAGGCCACTTCACCAATCCTCTCAAGAATCTCAAAAGGTCCGATATATCTAGGTCTCAACTTGCCCTTTTTCCAGAACCTCATAATACCCTTCATGGGCGAAACCCGGAGCAAGACCCGCTCTCCAACAATGAATACAACATCACGAACCTTCCAATCCGCAGAACTCTTCAATCTAGATTTGGCGGTACGAAGCCGATCCTAAATCAACTTAACCTTTTACAAAGCATCCTGAACCAAGTCAGTACCCAATAGCCTCACCTCGCCCGGCTCAAACCATCCCACCGGAGACCGACACCGCCTCCCATACAAGGCCTCATACAGAGCCATCTGTATACTAGATTGGTACTTGTTGTTTTTGTGCGCTTGGACTCCATAATATAGGCACGAAGAATATCCTCCATATATCTGAATAGTGCGCTTGGATTATCCGTCCGTCTGAGGGTGGAATGATGTACTCAACTCAACCTGAGTGCCTAACTCACGTTGTACGGCCTTCTAGAACCGCGATCTAAACTGCATACCTCGGTGAGAGATGATGGATACCGGCACGCCATGAAGTCGGACAATCTCGTGAATATAGACCTGATGCAGCTGCTCTGAAGAATAAGTAGTACCACTGGAATGAAATTAGCCGACTTGGTCAACCTATCAACAGTCACTCATACTGCGTCAAACTTCTTTTGAGTCCGTGGGAGTCCAACAACGAAATCCATGGTAACTCGCTCCCATTTCAACTCGGGAATCTCCAGCCTCT
The DNA here is from genome assembly GCA_002018475.1 of Nicotiana obtusifolia. NCBI lineage: Eukaryota > Viridiplantae > Streptophyta > Magnoliopsida > Solanales > Solanaceae > Nicotiana > Nicotiana obtusifolia. Next base: position 50,935 of record MCJB01034931.1, on the reverse strand, counting down.
AGAGCGACCCACCTAGTCTCTGGTACTCGTACTTCACTTACTGACAATTTAGGCACCGAGCTACAACTCTGCTATGTCTTTTTTTCATCCTCCTCCACCAATGGTGTTGCCTCAAGTCCTGATACATCTTAACGACACCCGAATGAAAGGAGTATCATGAACTACGGACCTCGTGAAGAATCAACTCACACAAACCATCCACATTGGACACACATAGCTGGCCCTACATCCACAACACACTGTCATCCCCAAAAGTAATCTCATTGGCATCGCCGCGCTGAATTGTGTCCTTGAGGACAAGCAATGGGGGTCATCATATTGACGCTCTATGATACGATCATATAGAGAAGACCGAGAAACCACGCAACCAGAAATCAACTCGGCTACGAAATATCCAATCTAACAAACTGGTTAGCCAAGGCTTGAACATCCAATGCTAATAGCCTCTTCGCTGCCAGTAGATATGCTAAACTACCCAACTCTTCGCCTTTTGACTCAATGCATTGGCCACCATATTATCCTTCTCGAGATGATATAGAATGGTGATATCATAGTCCTTAAGCAACTCTAACCACCTCCGCTGCAGGTAGATATGCTACACTACCCAAGCTCTCCGCCTTTGGACTCAAGGCATCGACCACCATATTGGGCTTCCTGGGATGATATAGAATGGTGATATCATAGTCCTTAAGCAATTCTAACCACCTATGCTACCGCAAGTTAAGATCCTTCTATTTGAACAGATGATGTAGACTCCAACAGTCGGCATAGACCTCACAAGGGACACCGTACAAATAGTTCTACCAAATCTTCATGGCATGAACAATAGCTTTTAATTCCCGGTCATGGATAGGATAATTCTTCTCGTGTACCTTCAATTGTCTAGACGCGTAGGTAATCACCCTACCGTCATGCATCAACACCGTGCCGAGGCCAATATGTGACGCATCACAGTACACAGTGTAAGACCCCGAACCCGTAGGAAATACAAACACTAGGGCTGTAATCAAAGCAATTTTGAGCTTTTGAAAGCTCTCCTCACACTCCTCGGTCCATCTGAACGGAGCACCTTTCTAGGTTAATACGGTCATAGGTGCAACAATAGATGAGAAACCCTCTATGAAACAACGATAATACCCTGCCAAACCAAGAAAACTTTGGATCTCAATAGCTGAAGACGGTCTGGGCCAACTCTACACCGCTTCAATCTTCTTCGGGTCTACCTTGATCCCCTCACTTGACACCATATGACCCAAATAGGCCACCAAATAAAGAAACAATTCACACTTTGAAAACTTTGCGTACAACTTCTTTTGCCTCAAGGTTTAGAGCACGATCCTTAGGTATTGCTCATGATCCTCCCGGCTCCGGGAGTACACCAAGATGTCGTCAATAAACACAATGACGGTCAAGATAGGGATGGAATACACTGTTCATCAAGTCCATGAACGTTGCTAGAGTGTTGGTCGGCCTAAATGACATCAAAAGGAACTCGTAATGACCATACCGAGTCCTGAAGGCAGTCTTCGGAATATCCGGATCCTGAATCTTTAGTTGGTGATAGCCTGACTGCAAATCAATCTTTGAGAACACTTTGGCACCCTGTAGCTGACCAAATAGGTCATCAATGCGTGGCAATGGACACCTGTTCTTCACTGTAACCTTGATCAACTGCCGATAATCAATACACATGCACATGGAACCATCCTTCTTCTTTACAAACATGACCGGAGCACCCCAAGGTGACACACTGGGCCCGATGAAACCCTTATCAAGTAACTCTTGCAACTGTTCCATTAACTCTTTGAACTCCACTAGCCATACGACATGATGGAATAGAAATGGGTTGGGCGCCCGACAACAAGACAATACCAAAATTGATATCCCTATCGGGCGGCATGCCTGGTAGATTCTCCAAAAATACATCTTGATAGTCCCTCACTACCAGGACCGACTTCACGATAGGAGTATCGACACTGACATCTATCATAAAGGATAGATATGCATCACACCCCTTCCCAACCATCCATTGTGCCTTAAGGATATACACCACCCTATTAGTAACATAGTCCAAAGTACCCCTCCACTCCAACCGCGGTAAGCCTGACACATCCAACATCACCATCTTGGCGTGACAATCAAGAATAGCACGACATGGCGAAAACCAGTTAATGCCCAAAATAACATCAAAGCCTACCATACTAAGCAACAATGATCAAATCTGGTCTCAAAGCCATCAAGAACAACTAAACACGACCGATACACACGGTCAACAAAAGTGGTATCTCCCACAGGTTTGGACACATAGACATGAGAACTCAAAGAATCCTGGGATACACCCAAATACGGAGCAAAGTAAGATGATACATATGAACAAGTGGAGCCTAGATAAAATAAGAGTGATGCATCTCTATGACAAACCAGATCAATACCTGTGACAACAGCGTCTGATGCAACCACCTCCGTCCTACTCGGAAGAGCATAACATCTAGCATGGCCTCCCCCTCTAGAGCAATCCCTACCCACCTGGCCTCCACCCCTAGCTGGCTGAGCAAGTGGAGTGGAAACTAGTGCGATAACCATGGCCTGAGAAGTATGGGAACCCTGTGGAATACGTGGAGCCTAAGTAGTCTGTAGAGGTGCACCCCTCCCGAGTCTAGGGTAGTACCTCACGATATGATGAGTGTTACCACACTCAAAACAAGCTATCGGAGGATGTGGCTATTGAAATTGGCTCGGGCCTAGTCGGCTCGACTGACCGCTGAAAGCACCCCGTGCAGGAGGTGCACTAAATAGTGGCGGTGTATAATGGCATCCTGAGACCTGGGAGTAGCCGGAATACCATTGGAAGCTGGAAGTGCTAAATAAACAGGATGGCCAACGTAGCCTCTACCATGACGGGCTGCAACTGGGGCACGGTCACCACTATATGTGCTAGAATCTCGACGCCTATTAGCCTTCCTGTCCTCTCTCTCCTGGCACCGCATACCATCCAATCTCTATGCAGTCTCAACCACCCGCTGATATGGAGTATCTGTCTCCAACTCTCGAGCCATGCTGAATCTAATACCATAGTTGAGTCCCCCGATGAATCGACGAACACGGTCTCTGACTGTGGAAACAAAGGCATGTGCATGTCCGGACAACTAACTTAACCAGAAAACATATTCTAATATGGTCATAGCACCCTAGCGCAATTGCTCAAACTCCATATGCCATGCTTCCTGAAGGCTATGGGGAACAAACTCTCTCAGGAACATCTCTGAAAATTGAGCCCATGTGAGTGAAGCTGCCTCGGCAGGGCTACCATCTTATAAGCCCACCACCACTGGTCTGCTGGTCCTGATAGCTGGAAGGTAGTAAAAGCAACCCCGCACCTCTCCACCATACCCATGGTACATAGAATATGGTGGTAGTTCTCCAGAAAACTCTATGTGTCCTCTGTAGCTAGGCCGCTGAAAATAGGAGGACGGTACTTTTTGTACCTCTCGAGCCTAAGCTGCTGCTCCTCAAATGCTACGGCCCTAACCTCGGGCTAAACTAGGACAACAAGTTGCACTAGTATGACCTATGGGACCTGTCAACATAGACCCGCTGCTCCGGGGTACGGGCTGCAAGAGTCCGTGCTCCTTCCCCAACCTGAGATGTGGCCGGTCCAAGTGGAATCAACCCCGCCTAAGCTAGAGTATCAAACATGCTCAACAACTCGGCAAGAGTCTCCTGAAGTGTAGGGGTAGTAACAGGCTCATCAGGTGCCTGCCTCCCAACTGGAGCTACTGGTGGCTCCTCTATCGCAGCTCGGGCAGATGCTCTGGTTGCACCATGTGCCCCCTTCGGCCTCTGCCCCGGCCTCTCGCAGCTCTAGTAGGGGGCACGAGTGTCTGATCATCGAATATAGCGGTGCGTGTCTTCACCATCTGCGAGAGAATAGAGAGACAAGATTTAGAATTTTGAAGTCAACAAATTCGCATGATGAGGGATCAAAGAAGTAAAGTTTCCTAACAGTTCCATAGCCTCTCGAAGATAAGTACACACGTCTCTATACTTATCCACAAGACTCTACTAAACTTGCTTGTGACTCGGAACAAATATGAACCTCGAGCTTTGATACCAACTTGTCACGACCCCAATTTCCCTCCGAAGAATGTTGTGATGGTACCTAGTCTTAGCCTAACATACATGCAGAATTTATCTAAGAAATGATAAAATAAAAACATTCAAAAACTCAACAACTACCACAAAATAACTCCGCAACTCAACAGAACAAAACTCCCAAAATCCGGTGATACCAAGTAACAAGCTCTAAAAGGAAAAATGAATAGAACTAGATAGAAAGCAACTCCGAGGCCTGCAGACACCGGCAGGTATACCTTGATGTCTCCAAATCCGAGCTCGAGTCACTGGTGCCTAGGCTGGTAAATGGTACATGGATCTGCATAAAAAGATGTGCAAAATCATAGCATGAGTACCCCACAACGGTACCCAGTAAGTATCAAGCCTAACCTCGGTAGAGTAGTGACGGGATCAGGTCAAGATCCTACTGGAATAAATAAGAGACTGAGCAGGTATATATGACAGCATGATAATGAAAAAAACAATGGAAATGATACAATGAAGAATTATAATAGGAATAACTACAGTAAAGTAAGGTAGTTTTGACCTCATGGAAGAAAACAAGGAATAAAATGTCAAGGAAACAATTCAACAAAACACAAGTGATGTATTTGAAAGGTATCAAAAAGAATCACTAACAAGGTACCGCCTCGTAGTCTTAATTCACAAATCAAATCACAATCTTTCCTTACATCACCGCGGGAGCCTTGCATTTAGTTTTAAAAATCTTTTTCCTGAAATAGCTACCCGTGTTTTAGCCCACCTTATCACACCGCATGGCATCAAGTAGTTCCCCTACTGGCAACACGCTTATCAAGCCCACCTTATCTCACCATATGCGTTTCAACCCCAATCCTTATACCACCGAATATGTACCAATATCACAACATAACACAAATCGTACCTCAAGTACCCTATACCACAACTTCCCAAGGAAGTCAACAGTAATGGTGTTTCCACAATAAATAGCCCATGGCTCAACCACAATATGTACAGGAGTCTTAACAATAGCAACCGAAACAAATAACTCAACAAGAATAGTATTTCAACAAATTTACAACTTTGCCTCAATGTGAATCACGACATTTGTAACTCAATACCAAGTTCAACAATAAGATATCCCAATAATTAATGACTTCAAGAAAGGAACTCAATGGTTAAATAATGAATAAGAAATGGAGAGAACAATAACTTCAACTAAACATGTAAAGACAATTAGCAAGTAAGAGATAAGACAAGTATTAACGATGTCAAGAAAAGAATATGAAGATAGACTAATGATGATGAATATAACAAATTATGGCAACTCAAGTAAAGGCATGAAAGGAAGCTACATAGCTAAAATCAGTCAATTACCACATTTAGCCCGTGTACACACTCGTCACCTTCCGTATACGGCTTCCACTTATCACAATTAACACAAATCAACGCCAATCCTAAGGGGTAATTCCCCCGCACAACGTTAGGCAAGACACTTACCTCAAAACACGGTAACTCAATCCACTAGTAAGCCTTTCCCACGATTATCCAACTCCGAATGGCTCGAATCAATCCAAAACAACTTCATACCGTAAACCAAAACTATAAGAAGCTATTCCAAACAATAAAGTTGCAATCTTTAAAGAGAAACAAAAAGTAAACTTAAAAAGTCAACCGGGGGCTCGCGTCTCGGAACTTGACCAAACTTACAAAATCCGAATACCCACTCGATAACAAGTCTAACCATACAAGAATAATTCAAATATGACTTCAAATCAGCTATCAAATCTCAAAATTTGGTCTAAGAAGTTTCACATTTTTCCCCTAAATTTTCCAACTCAAGTCACTAATTAAATGACAAGAATAACGACAGATTCATGTATTATAGACAAATCCAAGTCAGAATCACTTACCCCGATAATTTTCTAGAAAATCCCTCAAAGAATCGCCACAAACCAAGCTCTCTAGGTCCAAAAGAATAAAAATGATATGAAACCGTCATTTTGAAATTTAATACTGCTGCCCAATCGTCCTCTATCGCGATCGCGGACGAGGACTCCCGATCGCGTAGAACAATTCTCCCCAGCTCAATAAAACCTTCTCCACGATCACGTGAAGCTAGTCACGAATGCGATGACCATCTTCCCCCTCCTATACGACTGCGTAGTAGGCCACGAAAACGCGATGAATAAAGTCTGACTCAGCCCCAGCCTCACCTTCTTTATATGCGTACGCGATATACATCATGCGTTCGCGATGACCAAGCTCAGCAAACTTCGCGATCGTACCCTTGCCTTCTTGAATGCGAAGAGAAAAATTCCAGCAGCCCTTGAGGACTCTACGTGATCGCGGGAGAACCTTCACGAACGCATTGAAGGAAACTAGAACAGAAAACCAGCAGCTTCAACAAATCCACCAAGTCCAAAATGATCCGATTTCATTGCGGCTCATATCCGGGACCACCGAGACCCTGTCCGAATATACCAATAAGTCCTAAAACAGATAACAACCCTACTCGAGCCAAAAATCACATCAAATAACATCGATTCTACAAATCGATCCAATTCAAGCCCATTGAAACAATGAACATCTTACTTCCAAAATAATGTCGAATCATAGCAAAACAACTCCGATTGCCCTCAAATTTTGCACACAAGTCATAATTGACACAAGGAACCTATTCCAACTTCCGAAATTGGAATCCAACTCCGATATCAATAAAGTCAACTCCTGATCAAACTTCTCAACCTTCCAAATCTTCAACATTATAACTTTCGCCAATTCAAGCCGAAACGATCTACGGACCTCCAAATCAATATCTGGACACGCTCCTAAGTCCAAAATCATCATACGAGGGTATTGGAACCGTCAAAACTCAATTTTGGAGTGATCTATACAAAAGTTAAACTATGGTCAACTCCTTCAACTTAAACTTCCAACATAGGGACTATGTGTCCCATTTCACTCCGAAACTTACCCGAAACCAAAGCCAAACACCTCAGCAAGTCAAATAACCGTAATACAACATAGAGGAGGCAATAAATATGGGATTGAGGCTAATATACTCAAAACGACCGGTCGGGTCGTTACAGACCTACCACAGCTACAACACCCAGCCAACATACTATCACTCACCTCCACCTGCCTGGCAGAACTACCCTAAACCTCGAGCCAATTTTGATCACAGACCACCCACAATATATACCCCTATTGCTGACTCATAGCCCAACTATATGAGAGGCAGAAAGATGCCGGTTGCACCACCCCTATCCCTACGGTAGTAACCGAAAGCTCAGCCTAGTGGATCAGCCCTACCAAAACTTGTGCCTATCACTCTGGCATGAAAGGGTGCACCTGTCACTCCCCGACCTCGGGGAACGCGACTGGTACTCAACAGAGATACCCCAGTCGAGCAGATCTACACAGTGCTGTCTACCCAACTCGCCCACAAATAAAGAGAGGAATACATTTCATTAATTAGTCAGTAAGAAGTCATGTGAACAACACTAGTTCATTTCCATTAGTTACGTCATAAACAAGTATTCAAAATAGTACGTTGTACAATCATAGTGAAAGTGGGATAGATGAGACAATTACAACATTTTTAATTCTAACTTTCCCAAAAGAGACACAAACCACACTATGTCTACAGAGCCTCTAACAGGATCAAAAGAGTACTATGACAGTGCCAGCAACAAGACCCCAACGGTACCTCAAAATTCTATGTACAACTGACAGAAGATACAGGACATTGAAATGAAGTGGGGCTCACCAAATCAGATGAGGAGAGGGTGTGCTGCTATCACTGATCAATGCCATATTCTATGGAACCACCTGCATCCATTAACGATGCAGCGCCCCCGGGCAAAAGGGACGCTAGGATATATGGAATAGTAGTAGTATGTAAAACTGAACACCCTCTCAATAGAACGAGCAACATTAAATGGAGAATAAAACATTATGTCAATAAGAGACTCAAACAGTATCAAAGTGTCATATTAGGGGAAGCGTACATTTCAAGTAGGTTTCGGTAATTTAAGTTGGCAGATCTTTAGCACCGATGTACCACCATGTTTTATCACGGAGTCCGATCTCAGCCCGACCGGCTAAGCTATCTCACCTCAAGACATACACTCACAATACCACCATGTGCACGGCATGGCGTCAGATCTCAGCCCGATCGGCTAAGTCGTCTCACCACAATGCTGTGTGGGTCGACATTACATCACATGTAGCTAGCAATTATCTCATCCCATTTAAGTAGAAAATATCTCAACACATCAATCTCATCTCATATAAGAGGAAATAGTCTCATCACATTAACACGGTGATTTACCTCTCAATCACTCCTACACCGGCACGTGTAGTTTCGGGGTTGGGTTTTTCCGACCTATCCTTCCTCGGTGGCTAATCGATACTCCCAAAGAATTTGTTATTAAAAGTATTTACCACTCAATTCATATTCTTTTACATGTCATTCATCTTATTGGCACCACTGGCCATACACAATATCATTCTTGGCACATTGGTCGCGCTTCATAACTCATGCTCACTATTCCACTTTCAATCATCATAACGGATAATCAACAACAAGACCTTTCAAATTAAGTCTTATACACCTACTTGAGCAATTTAGGGTCTTAGGCACATGTGACTTCTTACACAATTGACATGATAGCTTTCAAAAAAAAATCACGCTTTTAAATCATAATATAATAACACACAGCCCATACTTAAACCACATTATCAGCCATTAACTCAACATAACAAGAATCTTTGGAATACATATTGAACGCATTAATTATTTCGACGTAAGGCTTACTTGACAAAAATTTCAATTTAAACAGAGCATGACGGGACTTGCAAGGACATTGCGGGGTTCAATTCTAATAGAAGAATTTAACCAACATACCTCACTTGAGCTTCCTTAAACTCTAAAATGTTTCAAAAATCGTAGCAAAATCGATCTATTTTAGAAATATAACAAATTGAACAAAAAATTAGGAAGAGGATCATGGTTCCGACCCATTTGAGCATTTTATCAAACACTAGGTATGCATTAAGGCTCCAAGGTCCTCCTATGGTGGATTCTATCACCCCACCGCCCATTATCTACCATTTGTAGCTCAACAATATTCCAACACCCCTTGATAACACATGCATGGAAAATGAACAACTTCCACACCCAAGAATTTCCTTACTAATTACCTATTTTTAGTTAAATTTCAAAATTGAGAGTTAGGGTGTAGGATCTTACCTCTATGATAAAGACCCAGTGAGTTTCCCTTGTTAATCTTCCAAGATTTGAGAAAGAATTGAAGAACAAATTATTGAGGAACCCTCTCCCACTCCAAAGCACTCTCAAAATACCAGGTTATTTGTCACGACCCAAGCCGGAGGGCCGCGACTGGCACCGGACCCTACTCAACGGGCGCCTGCATACCCTTCATCTAACTTTCCTTATTATCTATAAGGCTTGTCATATACATACAATCTTGAACAATAATCATAACGAACTGAGACATCATAACATGATATGAACATACTTATATACATAATATGGACAACAAGGCTGCAATGCAAAACCATACAACAAAATACATACGTTTGCCGACAAGGCAATTCAACTGTACATAGGTCAACCCATCGCTTGTCTATGCATAAATTGATACTTGTCTATGAGCCTCTACAAAAACGTACATAATGCAACCTACGTCGGGACAGGGCCCCGACATGCCCATAATGCCTATAACAGAATGCATACCAAGAGTGTGGCAAGTTCGAAGGATGGATCTCGCCAATATCCGCTGAACTGGGTAGCCTACTGTCGCGGGGGAGCCTCGTCTATCTGTCTGCCCGGACCTACAGCACGACATGCAGCGTCCACAAATAAAGGATGTCAGTACGGATAACGTACTGAGTATGTAAGACAGGAAACATAATGTAAGAACAATAATAAGCATCAGGATAAGAGAGATATAACCTGTACCATATGAATGCCTCTGAGGGCGACTAACCATATCATGCCTGACGTGTATATGCATATACATATATATATATATATATATCCTTCTGAAAATCATCATATACATATATACGCCTTTGTGGGCCTCATCATCATCTTATACATATGCCTCTGTAGGCCTCCTCATCATCATACCCAACTGATCGGTGGTTGCACAATAGGTGCCTGCCCGGCGGACTATAGCGCGGCGCGGTAAAGTAAAATAGTTGTCGTCTATAGCGCGACTAAATATAGTAAAACATATATTTGCACATAGGTGCCTACCCGGCCGACTATAGCGCGGCGCGGTAAAGTAAAATAGATAATGCATGCTGGACTCATAAGATACATACTATCATGGTGCCGTAAGGTCGAAAAAATAATAACATATCAATCCTCCCATAAGAGGGGAAACAATATACGTACTACTACCTTCTAAGAGTAGAGTATTTTTGGGGTTCGTTCATTGCATTGTGTACAGTCAGAGTCGTGCAAAAGAAGGAAAAGGATAGTCTCACATACCTTGCAATACTTTCCAATCTCAAGCTATGAAACTTCCACGACTTCTCAGTCTACAATAAGAGAAATGACACTACCGTTATCGTTTAAGCGTCGTAACTATTATGTATCGACTGTAACCTATTTTACGATAAAACGGACAGCACCTCCCCTATATATATGACTTCACACAAGTCAACACAATCACCAAACAGCCAAACAACATCAATAAGAATCATATTAAGCCTCCCAAAATAGTCCACGCACAAGCCAATCGCTTCATACATACGATGGCCACTATAGTCGTGTCAAACGACCCGGAAATGTTATGAACAACTATCAGCCCAAAACCCTAAATATATATGGTGTTTGTCCACACCCTTCATCCTCCAAAACTCCACAAATCAGTAGTAAAACACGCAGCTTTACAGCAACACAAAACAGTCCATAAAACAGTCCGCTACAAGTGAATAACTCGAACTCACGGCTTCCGATCACCGTCCCGTGAGTCCTTACATATATAGAACGACTTACCAAGACTTAACAGTAGAAAAATGTATTAAAGAGAGCAGTAAAATCACCTTACTTGTTAGATAACTCAGCCCTTGCTTTGGTTCTTCAAACCCTAGGTTTCACCTCCAATTAGAACTTGAAAGAGGGGGAAAATCGATTAGGGTTTGTGTGGGATTTTTGGGGAGGGGTTGCAGGGGTTCTATTTTGGTTTTGAAGGTCTGGAATAATAGTGAATTAAATGAGTTTAAAAGCTCTTAAAGGTCCCCTCTTGGCCGACTTTGGGGCTTTTAATTTTATCCCTTAATTTTGGCAAGTAGGTGATGCACCTACTTGTCACCTACCAGCCTGTGCAGTTCTGCGGCAATACAATTATCTCAATATTCCGAGATCGTATTGACAAACGGTTTGATGCGTTAGAAACTAGACTCATAGACCTTTAATTTGGTAGGTAGATCACCCCGTAATTCCTTGTAAATTAGGATAGAAGCTCAGAAACATTTGACCTAACGTTTAAGTAAAATTGTGAACCTAAGTTGCGACAACTTTTGTCGACTTTTGTTTCATAACTCGTTTGACTTCAAGACTTATGAAACGGATATCATATGATTCAAATACCTTAAAAATGACCTCTTGGTGATGTTAATCACCTCTCGATTTACCCGAAAATACGAGTTACAACATCCTTAACTCGTTTATCTTCTAATACTTGTTAACCACCCTTATTCACCCTCGCATCATTTAAGACTAATAGGACTAAACTCTTATTGTCTCAAAGGTAATTCTCTTCTCGGACCTATGTAGACTGTCTTACAGTGTAATCTTACCTATACAAATACGGGTTATAACACCCTCCCCCCCTTAGGAACATTCGTCCTCGAATGTAAGGGTTTACGGGGATCTTAACTCATTATCGATTTCTGATGGAAATTTCTGGCTGAGTTTTCTCTATTCAATGGATCCTAGCAAAACTCGCAAGCAGTTAAGCCCAACCTATAGCCTTAAAAGGTTATACAAAGCATTATAGCTACGTACATTATCCGCATATCACCATTTGTATTAAGAAAGAGTATTCTCACGTTATTGCTTACCTCATAGAGACGTTTCTCCTTTTAATGCGTCCTGCGTTCCCCCGGCACCCTCATTATCTCCATGCTGGAACAGGTAAGGGTATTTGGACTTCATCTCATCCTCTGCTTCCCATGTCATCTCTTCCATATTCTTGTTCTTCCACAATACTTTAACGGAAGCTACATACTTGCCTTAGGCAAATCCCACATTGGTATAGGCGAATCCCACATCGGTTGGAAAGGAGAACAAAGAGTGCCTTATAAGGGCTTGGATACCTCTCCCTAGTAGACGAGTTTTAAAACCGTGAGGGGCGAAGGCTCCAAAGCGAACAATTTCTTCAAGCGGTGGCCTGGGCTGTTACAATTGGTATCAGAGCCAGTGCCGGGCCGGTGGTGGGGCAAACCTCAGCGAGGACGCTGAGTCCCAAGGGGGGGTGAGTGTAAAGACTTGCCTTAGGCAAATCCCACATTGGTATAGGCGAATCCCACATCGGTTGGAGAGGAGAACGAAGAGTGCCTTATAAGGGCTTGGATACCTCTCCGTTGTAGACGCGTTTTAAAACCGTGAGGGGCGAAGGCTCCAAAGCGGACAATTTCTACAAGCGGTAGCCTGGGCTGTTACATTATTACTGAAGAAATGGTCCATAGCGTCTATCAAATTGAATAGGGTCTACTGTCGTATATGCAACCGCACAACACTTCTGCGGTCCGTAAAAGGGGCCGCAAAATGTCCCATCTGGAACTGGGCAGTTCTGCCCCACTTTGTGGCCATTATGCGGTCCTCAGACCTGTTATGCTGTCGCATAATGCACCGCAGAACTTTCCTCCGAAAACTTTTCATGCTTGCTCCGCGGTCGATATGCGGCCCCCGAAACGGCTTTGCAATCGCATAGTTGACTGCACAATATGACCCAAACATGCCCAGTTTTTTGCTTCACTCTGCGGCCATTCTGCGGCCTACATTGTGATTCTGCAGCCACATAGTGGGCCACAAAAATGTCCTTTTCTGCCAAAAGTTTTTCTTTACTTCCTAACAAATTGTTCAACCCAAAAAGTCCGTACGCCAGTGCATAATCCTACCTCGACATTATGAAATCCTGGGTTTTAGGCAAAATTTTATGGGGCCTTACATCCTCCCCCGCTTAGGATCATTCATCCTCGAATGAGTGCCAAAATCCACCATTAGCGCCCAATGTGAGTCATATGCTTTATCACACACCTACAACTCCCAAATTTCGACTAACTTGCAAAATTTCCAAAATTTTCGATAGAGTTTCCCCTGTAACTGGGCCTATCCACATGTAAGAGAATCCCAGAAACCAATCCTAACACCACAACCACCACACAACGATAAAAAATAATACAGAACAACACCCGCAACAATGCCATATACATTGCATTACCAAGAGGGAGTATTCTTAATATAAGTTGTATAGGGGAAATCATAATTTGCAGAAATTTAGTTTTTAACATTATAGATGCAATCACAGCTATTCAAATAAATTAGGGTACTTCTTGATTTCTTCATTGTCTTCCCAGGTGGCCACTTCAACCTGTTGGTTCCACCATAGTACTTTCACGGAGGCAATTTCTTTATTTCTCAACTTCCGTACTTGCCTATCAAGAATCACAATTGGAATCTCTTCATAAGCCAATTCTTCATTAATCTCTGTAGTTTCAACCGGAACAATAAGCAACAGGTCTCTAACCACCTTCTTCAACATGGACACATGAAACACTGGGTGCACGGACATTTCTGGGTGTAATTCTAGCATGTACCCCACCTATCCTCTAAATGATTATATATGGTCCAACAAACCCAGGACTCAATTTCCCATTCTTACCAAACCGCATTACACCCTTCGTAGGGGAAACCTTCAAGAATACCCCAATCATCTTCTTTGAACTCCAAATCCTTACGACGAACATCTGAATAGGATTCCTAGCGACTCTGAGCAGTCTTTAACCATTCTATAATGATCTTGACCTTTTTCATAGCCTGATGCACGAAGTCTGGCATATAAAGCCTAGAACGGTGACATCTGGATACTAGCATGATAACTGTTGTTGTAGGCAAATTCTGTGAGCGGCAAATGATCATCCCAGCTACCTTTGAAGTCAAGAACACAAGCACGCAACGTATCTTCAAGCGTTAGAATAGTCCGCTCTGCCTGCCCATCGGTCTGTGGATGGAAGGTTGTACTAAGATTTATCTAAGTACCCAAACCTTACTGAAATTTCTTCCAAAAATTAGCCGTGAACTGTGCCCCTTGATCTGAGATAAAAAAGAAACTGGAGTACCGTGCAACCTGACTATTTCCTTGATGTACAATTGAGCATACTATTCCGCTATGTCTGTAGCCTTAACCGGCAAGAAGTGTGCTGATTTCGTGAGTCAATCCACAATCACCCAAATCAAGTCGAATTTGCAAGGAGTGCGAAGTAGCCCTACCACAAAGTCCATGTTAATCATTTCCCACTTCCACATTGGAATTTCTATGTTCTGTGCCAACCCACCAAACCTTTGGTGTTTGACCTTCATGTGCTGACAATTTGGACTCTTGCCACATAGTACGTTACATTCCTCTTCATATCGTTCCACCAATAGACTTCCCTAGGATCATGATACATCTTTGTAGAGGCCGGGTGCACCGAATACCTAGTAGTGTGAGCCTCGGTCACGATTCTTTCCATGAGATCATCCACATTTGGAACACATAGTCACCCTTGGTACCTTAGTGTACCACACCCACGCCAAGAGAAAAGGCCATGGTCTTATGTTTTCGAATCCCCTCCTTCAATTGTACCAACAATGGATCGTTGAATATCTTCTCATTAACTTCCACCACAAGCGACAATTCAGCCTTATTTTGCACAATCACCCGTCCTTCACTAGAGTGCGCAAGACGAACTCCCAAACTAGTCAATCCCTGAAACTCCTTGGCCAACGGCCTTTGATATGACTCCAAATGAGCCAGACTGCCCAGAGATTTCCGGCTAAGAGCATCTGCTACAACATTAGCCTTTTCCGGATGATACAGGATGTCAATGTCATAATCCTTGAGTAACTCAAGCCATCTTCTCTGCCTCATATTCAATTCCTTCCATTTCAAAATATATAGAAGGATCTTATGGTTTCTGAACATATCCACATGGACCCCATACAAATAATGACGCAAATCTTCAATGCAAATACCACCGCCGCAAGCTCTAAGTCGTGTATTGGATAGTTCTTTTCAGGATTCTTGAGTTGCCTAGAAGCATACGCTATCACCTTGTCATGTTGCATCAATACATACCCAAGTCCGATCCTTGAAGCATCAAAATATACCACAAATCCATCCGTACCCTCTGGTAGAGTAAACACCGATGCCATAGCAATCTTGATTTCAACTCATGGAAGCTTCTTGATACGCTCAACTTATACTTTAATAAATAGTGTAAGGCGGTCGATGTCAAATATAATAACCCAACAAGGTTGTGTTCGAATCCCACAGGGAATATGTGTGAAAAGGTTACTTGACTAGTGTGTTACTCGACTAAAGTCGTAATTCTATCCAGTTAACTATAACAAGAGTATGTATTAATGGTAACAAGATTATGAATTGAGTTTTGTTTTAGGTGATGGCTAATTAAAATATTGAGAATGTAAATAATTTGATTAAATAAACCAAGGTTGTGTCCCCATTAATGAATTGTAATGCTACCAGTGTTAATATGATATATTTCTAATGGAAGGTCCTTTTGATATACAAATGATGTCAAAATGACTACCCAATATTTTCCAATAGTTAGGTAGTATTTCCTCTTTATGATTTTTCCAAATATAAACGAGTTGCAATTAAGAACAATCAATTTATGCCAAATAAAACCCACTTATCGCTAAGCGATTTTATTAAACAAGGTGTAAAGCCTTGAGTCTTTGGTATTTATTTCTACCAAATTCTACCCCATTTTCCCAAGTAAAGCAAGAATTTAATGGCACTTGTTAACGTTTGCAACCACCAACAATAGATGAAGAATGAGAAGTAAATAAATATCAACCAACCATTATATATATATTCAATGTTAAACACCCATTAACATAACACCCATTTAGGGTCCACAACCTAAGTATTTAAAGTTAGCTACTCATACTAAAATACAAAAGCAAGAGAATATTAAATTCCATAAAGCTTAAAAAGTGAAAGATTCTTGACCCAATAGCTTCCAAAAGAGAGGAATATTAATGCCTTGTATTGCAGCTTTAAAGTCAGATAAGATTGAGCCCACAAAACCCCAATAAATCTATTTATAGAGGGCCAAAAATCTAGACAAAAATCGGTCAAAACTGCCCTTTCAGGTTGAATATGCGACCACATTTCTGTCGCATAACAGACATGCAGTCCGCATTTTTGACATGGCCGTCGCAAATTGTAACCCTAGTTTCGCCTTTACCGCATTTATGGTTTGCGGTCCGCATTATAGAAATGCGACTGCATCTTGCATCATATTTTCTTCCTTCAGTAGACTTCATGTTTAGTTTTGCGGTTACTTCTGCGGCTCGCAAACAGGTTATGCGATCGTAGATAAGACCGCATTTTTGACGTTGAACTTTGCCTAGAAATCTGTTTTGATCTGCGATCTCGGTGTGAATTCTAGCTAAACTCAATAGCATTCCTTGGCCATATGATATCTGAAGAAGGTATTAGTGTTGACATTCAAAAGATCGATACAGTGAAAAATTGGCCAAGACCTACAACACTTTCAGAAGTACGCAGTTTTCTAGCGTTAGCAGGATATTATAGGAGGTATGTTAAAGGGTTTTCCTCTATATCAGAACCATTGACTAAGCTAATGTAGAAAGCTACCAAGTTCCAATGGTCCGACGCTTGTGAACGTAGTTTTTAGGAGCTAAAGAATCGATTGACCTCCGCGCCAGCGCTCACACTCCCAGAAGGAACCGAAGGTTACGTGGTATATTGTGATGCTTCAGGTATAGGTTTGGGGTGCGTACTGATGCAACGTGGGAAGGTGATCGCTTATGCATCAAGACAATTAAAGAAGCATGAAAATAATTACCCGATTCATGATTTGGAATTAGCTGCAGTGATATATGCTTTGAAGATATGGCGGCACTACTTATACGGTGTCCATGTTGACATCTGTACAGATCACAAGAGTTTACAATACATTTTCAAGCAGAAGGAGTTGAATTTGAGACAGCGGCGTAGGCTTGAACTACTGAAAGATTACGACGTTGAGATATTGTACCATCCCAGTAAAGCCAATGTTGTGGCAGACGCTCTCACTCGTAAGTCAATGGGAAGCCTAGTACACATTAAGGCAAGTAGACAGGGGTTGACTAAAGAGCTTTATCAGCTAGCCAATATGAGAATCAGATTGTTAGACTCGGATGACAGAGTTGTTACTATACAGAATACGTCAGAATCATCTTTGGTAACCGAGGTAAAAGCACGGTAGTATGAAGATCCTTTCTTGGCACGATTGAGAGAGAGCATTCAACAGGGTAAAATTTCAGCTTTCGAGATCGGAGGGGATGGGACGCTAAGATACTAGGGCCGATTATGTGTGCCTAATGTGGCAGGGTTGCGAGAGAAGATTATGATTGAGATTCATCAGTCCCGATATTCCATCCATCCCGGTTTGACGAAGATGTATCATGACATTAAGGAACAGTATTGTTGGGATAACATGAAGAAGTCTATTGCAGAATTTGTAGCCCAGTGCCCTAATTGTCAAGAAATAAAGATTGAGCATCAGAAACCCGGTGGATTGATTCAGAATATAGAGATTCCGACTTGGAAATGGGAGGTGAATGATTTGGATTTCATCGTCGGGTTACCTCGCTCTTATCACATGTATGAATCCATCTGGGTGGTAGTTGATCGACTTACAAAATGTGCCCATTCAGTTAAGACAACTTACACAGCTGAAGATTATGCGAAGCTATACATCAAGGAGATTGTTAGGCTTCATGGGGTGCCGGTGTCTATTATATCAGACCGAGGAGCTCAATTTATGGCTAACTTTTGGAGGTCCTTTCAAAAAGGTTTAGGCATACAAGTGAATCTCAGCACGGCATTCCATCCGCAAACTGATGGACAGGCTGAACGTACCATTCAGACACTTGAAGATATCCTACGAGTATGTGTTCTAGATTTTAAGGGGAAGTGGGATGATCACCTGGGACTCATAGAATTCGCCTACAATAATAGTTATCATTCCAGTATTAAAATGGCTCCGTACGAGGCACTGTACGGGAAGAGATGTAGATCACCAGTTGGATGGTTCGAAGTCGGTGAGACAGAATTATATGGGCCAGACTTGATTCACCAAGCCATTGAAAAGGTGAATGTGATACAAGAGCGACTAAAAACGGCCCAAAGCAGGCAAAAATCTTATTCCGATGTCCGACGTCGCGACCTGGAATTTAAGGTTGGAGATTGGGTTTTCTTGAGGATCTCGCCGATGAAGAGTTTTATGTGATTTGGGAAGAAGGGTAAACTAAATTCGCGGTATATCGGGCCATACAAAATCCTTCGACGAATAGGACAGGTTGCTTATGAATTAGAATTGCCATCCGAATTGGAGTTTGTCCACCCGGTGTTCCATGTATCTATGTTGAGGAAATGTATTGGAGATCCTTCTTGGGTCGTCCCTATCAAAGATGTACAAATTACAAGGGATCTATCATATGAAGAAATACCAGTAGCTATATTAGCCGACAAGTCTGCAAGCTAAGAACAAAGGATATAGCTTCCGTTAAAGTATTATGGAGGAACAAGAATACAGAAGAAATGACATGGGAAGCAGAAGATGAGATGAAGTCTAAATACCCTTACCTATTCCAGATTAAAGATAACGAGGATGCCGGGAAACCGCAGGACACATTACAAGGTGAAACATCTTTATGAGACTCCCCATAAACCCTTACATTCTAGGACGAATGTTCCCGAAGGGGGAAGGATGTAACCTACCGCACCTTTTGAGAAATAATGAGCCTAGACCGAAAAAAAAATCAATGTCATTTTTGAGGTATTATCGACACCAACTTCAGACCGAGGCAGAACCGAGACCCTGTAAGTTGATAACCTTTTAGTAAAGATTGGATAAGTATTAACCTTTATGGAATAAGTGTTTCACCTTTATCAAGTGCATACAGTAATTTGTTGAGAGACTTCCTAAGTACTACGTGGCCAGTGACGAGGCTTTGCTCAAATTGAAGATTAGTGGAGTCTTGGTAAAGGAAAAATTCTTTCAATATATATATACACCATTACCTTGAGTTCCTCCACACTAAGAGAGAGACTTTTGCAATAGTTGATGACAGAGGCATTTCCGCCGACCTTAACCTCTACAACAAATTGTTTAAGACACTGTTGAAGACGATATTTCTGGGGAAAGGAGGAAATCATAGAGATACATAAATTCACTCCAACAATTATAGGGGAAGGAACTGCATCTTAATCCTTCTCTGTTCCAGAGCACTGAAGGGCACGAAGCTTTCTTCTACATACAACTCCTCCATAATTTCATCCATCCAGTTAAGGTAAGTTTGATTTTAAGACATGCAATTGTTGGGAACTCACGGAATGAATTCAAGTCATTGTATAAATAGGTTATGAGCTCTTTTCCTATGGTATGGAAATTGGTGGTGGTGTGGAAGCTCATGTAGATCTTGATTATTGTTAAAAGGAGGTCGGGGGTCGAGTACACCATTGAATAAAGCCTCGGGAGCTTGCCGCTCTCTAATTGCTTGATTGGTATACCTGTAGTTTAAGTTGAGCGCATGGTTGTTGGATGTTATGACTTATGGAAAACCTTACAAATAGGGGATGTGCTGTTCGCTTCATCGTAGACTGAGGAATCGTAACCTTTTTCATAAATTGAAGTTGGCCAGCATATATAAGGTATGTGAGACTGTCCCTTTCCTTCTTTTGAACGACTCTGATTAAACATACGCATTGAACGAGCCCCAAAGATGCTCTACTCTTAAGGACCAGTAGTACTTATATTATTCCCCTCTTATGGGAGGATTGATATAGATGTTATTTCTTTGACCTTATGTCACTTCAAAAGGTTTAGAACGTGATTCCAATGAGTCCAGCATGCAATATCTATTTTACCGCGCCGCTATATAGTCGGCCGGGCAGGCACCTATTGTGCAGCTATATATATGTATATGTTATACTCTACTGAGCCGTGCTATAGTCGGCAGTTATTTTACTTTACTGTGGCGTGCTATAGTCGGCCGGGCAGGCACCTATTGTGCAACCACAGATCAGTTGGGTATTGATGTTATCGAGCCTTATGATGGCCGGGGTATGATATGATGATGATGAGGCCCACAGAGGCGTATGTATATGATGATGATGGTTTTTTAAAAGGATATATATACATGTATACACATCAGGCATTTCATGATTAGTCTCCCTTAGAGGCACTCAGAATTTATAGTACGTAAATCTTATCGCCCTCAGAGGCACTCAGATGTTACAGGGTGTATATTCTTTGCCCCTATACACATTATTGTTACATTATGCTTTCCTGTCTTACATACTCAGTACTTTATTAGTACTGACGTCCTCTTTTGTGGATGCTCATATCGTGCTGCAGGTCCTGATAGACAGGTAGACGAAGCTCCCCCATGACAGTAGACAGCCAGTTCAGCAGTTGTTGGCGAGGTCCCTTCTCCAGACTTGTCGTGGTCATGGTATGCATATTTTTTTTTTGGCATTATGGGTATGTCGGGGCCTGTTCCGGCAAAGTTTTGTAGCACTTATGCTCTTTAGAGGCTCATAGACAGGTGTCAACTCATGTATAGTTGGGATTTCCTTGTCGGTGAATTTACTTTTGTTGTATAGTCTTTCATGTCAGCCTTGCCGGCTATCGTATATACGTTTATGGCATTACCCATCATTTTTGGTTGATTAGAATTCTTGTCTACCATTTATACTGATCTTGTTGTCCCTTACAGATAATAAGGAAGGTCAGATAAGATGTATGACGGCACTCGCCAGGTAGGGCTCGGGTGTCAGTCGCGGCCCTCCAGCTTGGGTCGTGACAATCCTGCTCCTTGTTCTTCAATTGGTGATACCCGGATCTTAAATCGATCTTGGAGAAGTACCTAGCACCCTGCAATTGATCAAACAAGTCATCTATCCTTGGTAGTGGGTACTTATTTTTGATTGTAACCTTGTTGAGCTGTCGATAGTCAATACACATTCTTAGCGACCCATCCTTCTTTCTTATAAATAGAACTAGTGCACCCCAAGGCGACACACTTGGTCGGATGAAAACCTTCTCTAACAAATCTTTCAATTGTTCTTTTAGCTCTTTCAGTTCTGCTGGTGCCATTCTATAGGGTGGAATAGATATAGGCTGCGTGCCTGGTATCACATCAATCCCAAAATCAATCTCCCTGTCTGGAGGGATCCTAGGGAGCTTATCCGGAAAAGAAAGCAGAAATAATGAAAACTCAAATAGAATTCTTAGGAATACAAATAGATAAAAATGGAATAAAAATGCAAACTCATATAGTACAGAAAATAATAAATTCAGAAGAAACCCTTGATACAAAAAAGAAACTACAAGCCTTTTTAGGACTAGTTAACCAAGTAAGAGAATACATACCTAAACTAGCAGAAAATTTAAAACCATTACAGAAAAAATTAAAGAAATATGTAGAATATCACTTTGATAATAAAGATAAATTACATATACAAAAGATAAAAACTATGTGTACTAAATTACCAAAACTATACTTCCCTGATGAAACCAGAGAATTTATATACATAGTTGAAACAGATTCAAGTAGCCATAGTTATGGAGGAGTACTTAAATATAGATATATAAATGAAAAAATAGAACACCATTGTAGATATTACTCAGGATCATATACTGAACCACAATTAAAATGGGAAATAAATAGAAAAGAATTATTTGCTTTATATAAATGTTTATTAGCCTTTGAACCATATATTGTGTATAGCAAATTTATTATAAGAACAGATAATACTCAAGTTAAGTGGTGGCTAACCAGAAAAGTACAAGACTCAGTTACGACAAAGGAAATACGGAGACTGGTATTAAATATTCAGAATTTTACATTTACAATAGAAGTAATTAAAACTGACAAGAATGTTATTGCAGATTACATATCAAGACAAAAGTACTCAGACAGATAATCTACCAGAAAATGGAGACCTATATACAATTCTTTCCAAGTTGTCTATACAAATAGATGGCATGGGAAAGAGGTTACAAAATTTAGAGGAAGCTAGTAGTCAGCAGCATGACTATAAATATGCGGAACTACACAAAACAACTAG
>MCJB01034931.1:4363-25805 GCA_002018475.1 Nicotiana obtusifolia | reverse complement strand
CCCCCCCCCCCCATTCAATCACTGCCTTAGTTGGAAATTCAAACCTAACCGTTCTGGTGCAATAGTCAAGCTTAGCGAAACATGAATAAAGCCAACACATCCCCATTATTACCTCAAAATAAACTATCCCCAATTTAATGAGATCGGCCCTGGTGTCTCAACCACGCACCATGACAACACAATCCCTATAAACCCATGCGGCCATAATAGACTCACCAATCGGAGTAGATACAAAGAACGGCTCATGGAGCTGTTCCGGATCTATCCCAAATTTCATAGTAACGTAGGGAGTGACATAGGACAAGGTGGAACAGGGATCAATAAGAGCATACACATCATGAGATTGGATAGTCAATATACCTGTAACATCTGGAGAAGCCTCTGAACTCTGGTGACCCCTCATAGCATAGAAACGGCTAGGTCCTCCCGAACTCTGTGCACCACCCCTAGCTGCACCACGCCCTGCGGGTGTTAGGGCGCCTCGAGCCGGATGAGGTGCTATGAATGTAGTAGCTACAGAACTGGCTGGTTGTGCTGTACCTCTGCCCATGCTCTGGTGGGACGAACGGCAATCCCTCTGAATATGACCCCTCATACCACACCCGTAGCATATAGGATTCTCCATGTAGCAGGTCCCAAAGTGCATCTTCCTGCACCTAGGGCATGGGGGCCTCCGCTGCTGCTGAACCCTCCCACCAGATCGACCCTGCTTGAAGGATCCCCTGTTGCCCTGGCTGGGCCTAAAATGGTTCCCCTGTTGCTGATTGTAACCCGATGGCGGTGCATTGACTGTTCCTAATGACCCTCCCCTAAAAGTTGTCCTACCACCACCACCACTAGCAGAAGTACCATTGAAGTTGCCCGCTGACCGAGCCCTATTTCTACTCTCTCGCTCCATTTTATTCTTCAATTGGCGGGTCTCTGTGGCTTGAGCAATTGCCACCATCTTACCATAGTTCATATCAGAATTCAAGGCAGCTGTAGCAGCCTCATTAATAACCAAGGGGCTAAGGCCCTGTACAAACCTGCACAATCTAGCCTCCATAGTAGGCAACATGTAGATGGCATATTTGGACAGGGGCGCAAATCTCATATAATACTCCCACACACTCATGCTACCTTGTTTTAGAATCTCAAACTCGGCGGCACGGGCTGCCTTAGTCTTGGTAGGCAAGAAATGATCAATAAAAGCAGCGGCAAACTCACTGCATCTCGTCGGAGGGCTTCCCTCCTCACGGGAGTCCTCCCACATTTCAAACCAAGAATAGGCCACCCCTTTCAGGCAATAGGAGGCCAACTCTGCTCCCTTTGTCTCAGTAGCAAGCGTTACTCAGGGGTTCTTGTGCATCTCGTCAATAAAATCTTGGGGGTCCTCCTCAGGATCAGTACCTGTGAACACTGGAGAGTCCAACTGGAGAAATCTGTTCACCCTAGAACTAGTGGAATCTCCTGGCTGACTAGAAGAAGTGGGTGCAGCATCTGATCTCTGGGCCTAGGAAGCCACTATTTGAGCTAACATCTGTATGGCTCCCCTAAGATCCCCATCAGATACACCAGGACTGAAAGCTGGGGCTAGAAGTGGAATTGGAATATCAGCTGGAGGAATTGTTGCACCCTCTGTACGTGCAGGAACTGGTGCAGTCTAACCAGGTGTAGTGTAATCAGGCAGTGTAGTAGTGGGGGTAATATTCTCACCCCTCGGGTGTTCACCCGCATCATCAACAAAAGGGTCAACTACCACTCATGGAGTGGCATTGGCTCCTTGGCTAGTTCTTGCTTTCTTCCGAGGTGTCATATACTGAAAATTAGAGCAATGCACGAGTTAAAGGAAGAACAATCTTACAATCGGGTTTATCGCACGATTTAGATCATCAAAGAAGGGTATTGTTCTTAAATGCCCAAGTAGCATTCTAATTATAGATGTTGTCGACAACAAACCGATAAGAAGGACTCTACTAGACACGGCTCCAAGACATCCTAGGACACATTAAAACCTTAGGCTCTGATACCAAGTTTTTCATGCCCCAACCTCGGGGAGCGTGACCGGCGCTCAACAAAGTTACCCTGGTCAAGTAAGCCTGCACAGTTTTGTGTACCCAACTCGCCCACAAATAAAAAGAGGAATATATTTCATTAATTAGTCAGTAAGAAGTTATGTGGAAAACACCAGTTCATTTCCATTAGTTACATCATTAACAATTCTTCAAAGTAGTACGTTGTACAATCATAGTAAGTGGGACAGATGATACAATTACAACAATTTTTGTTCTAACATTCCCAAATCAGACACAACCCACAATATGTCTACGGAGCCTCTAACATGATCAAAAGAGTACTATGACAGTGCCGGCAACAAGGCCCCGGCCGTACCTCAAAATGCTATGTACAACGGACAGAAGATACAGGACCCCAAAATGAAGTGGGGCTCACCAAATCAGCTGAGGAGAGGGTGTGCTGCTATCACTGATCAATGCCACCTGCTATGGAACCACCTGCATCCACTAAAGATACAGCGTCCCCGGCAAAAGAGATGTTACTACATATGGAATAGTACTAGTATGTAAAACTAAACACCCTCTCACTAGAACGAGCAACAGTAAACAGAGAATAAAACATGATATCAATAAGAGACTCAAACAGTATCAAAGTGTCACATTAGGGGAAGTGTACATTTCAAGTAGGTTTCGGTAATTTAAGTTGGGAGATCTTTAGCACTGATATACCACCGTGTTTTAGGACGGAGTCCGATCTCAGCTCGACCAACTAAGCGGTCTCACCCCAAGACATACATTCACAATACCACCATGTGCGCGGTATGGCGTCCGATCTCAGCCCGATCGTCTAAGCCGTCTCACCACAATGCCATGTGGGTCGCCATTAGATCACATCTAGCTAGCAATAATCTTATCCCATTTAAGGGGAAAACATTTCAACACACCAATCTCATCCCATATAAGGGGAAACAGTCTCATCACATTAACACGGGGATTTACCCCTTAATCACTTCTACACCAGCACGTGTAGTTTCAGGGTTAGGTTGTTCCGACCTACCCTTCATCGGTGGCTAATCTATACTCCCAAAGCATTTGTTATTAAAAGTATTTACCACTCAATTCAAATTCTTTTACATGTCATTCATCTTATTGGCACCATTGGCCATACGCATTATCATTCTTGGCACATTGGTCGTGCTTTATAACGCATGCTCACTATTCCACTTTCAATCATCATCATGGATAATCAACAACAAGGCCTTTCAAATTAAGTCTTTAAACAAATACTTGAGCAATTTAGGGCATTAGGCACAGTGTGTTTACCCTAAAAATCGGATAACAATTGAATTTGTACGTGGTTTTAAGGATACGTGATCCAACTTGATACAAAATGAGAAAGAAGGTTAAGATTGATTAATGATAACAGAAATAAATTCAAACCACACAAGTTAAATGATCTTGTCCTTAAAGGTTGATCGCCCTTGAGTCAGAGATGCCACAATCGATATCGAAACCGATTAATGAGATGATAACAACTAGAAATGATAGCTTTTCTTGCCTTTCGATGCATGTTCAGTGCGTCCCCTAAAATAATCAAAACCCCCTTTATATATTGGAGGAGTCCTACTTTAGGTACAATCTAATCTAAGGTAAAACATCTCATGATTTGCTACTTAATTGGTTCCATTGATATATGTAGAGATTTCCATCGTGATGTGCGACCGGTTACGGATGCTTCGGCCTTCTATTATGTTGGTTCGCTAATGTTCTCTCAAGCTAAATTGGGGTCAGGGTCGGTTCCGGGATCACGGGCTCAATGTTCTCGATGATGGATGTTCTAACCTCATGTTCGGGTTCGATGAGATTCAGGGTCGATCTTCAACCATTCGTATTCTGAGCCTGATCTGTCGTACAATAGTTAGGTCCGATTTATACCATATACAGATAGTCCCCTCTTTTTTTGAAGAGTAAGTGACAAGAAATGATATGAGCCTCAGATTCTCACTACACGAGTTTTCGGTTCTTACCCTGATAAATGACGACGAAGTAATGACGTGAGCGATAAGAATGGTAGAAACGTCTCGTCGGTGCAGTCTTCAAGCCATTAAATGTGTGTTAGTTAAATATCTGTCGCTTCAGGATGCGAACCACCATTTTGACAAAACAATAAATACCCTTTCATCCATTCATTAGAACCTTTACATTCAAATATTCACATTTGCATTCTTCATCACTCCCATCTTCAAACCTTTTCCCCTCTAGTTTTTTTAAAACCTTCACAAGTTACCTGCTAATTATACCTCTATTTCATAAGTTACCTGATAATTATACCTCCTTCTTGTCAGCGCCTTTCTTCCTCCTCTATTTGGAAGCAATGGCAAAGAGTTCAAAATCCATTCCTCATAAAGAAACACCTTCCTCTTCGAAACCAACTGAGAACGTTTTGCCTGTTGTTACCGAGGGACCGACATGGAAACCCCTTCTAAAGATGTTCGTCTCTACGGGGTGTCCAACCGAAGATGATTTCAAGGTTAAGAAAACCTCCTTGGTTCCGGGCCGTTGTGAACTAGTCTCGAGATATATTTTTTCGGTCACCGACAGTGTTCTCGATAAGGTCAAGGAGGACTGCAACTAGGTTGGTAAGCATGTAGTGGTTCCTTCGCCGGAGGAAGCAATTACCACCCACGTGGAGGGTTTTTGAGTGTTTACACTTATCCCTTCATATTGGGCCCTTTGGATCCGGTCATCATCACCTTTTGTAAAGGGTACGAGGTGACCCTAGGCCTAATTCATCCCTCCTTGTGGCGGATAGTTATCCTCCTCTGCTTTTTTATAAACAAGATCGAGGGGTGTCCCTTTACCATCGATCACCTCATGCGTCTATACAGTCAACGACTCTATCGAAAGAGGCTAATAAAACTTGCCTATCGGGCCAGTAAGGTCCCGTTCTCAAGCATCGACGAGGATCGAGATCGAGGCTGGTTGGGCCAATTTGTTCGAGTGAAAACATCAGACCTAATCCCGGTCGAGGACATGCCATTTCCTGAAATATGGAACATGAAGCGTAAGTATAACCTTGCCTTTAGGAATTTGCTCATCACTTCTCTTTTGCCCTTCATCTTATCAATCTTTTGTGATGCAACTGTCGCTTGGATGCCGAATGCAGTTCCTCGACTCAGGGAATTGGTCAAGGGGATCGTGACACAAAAACCCTATTCCAAGCGCGCATGGCTTGAGCTTTCGAAGGGCCAATAGGAGGCCTGGTCTCATGGTGAGATTTTTTCTTTAAGTTACATTCGACCTTATTTTCATGCCGTCGATTTCTAACTTGCTTTGCTTCTCTTTTGCAGGTTTATCAAAAGATGTTGAAATGAGGCCTCCACCCATTGATGATGATACTTACAACGAGCCCCCTGCTTCGAAGCAAGATAAAGAGAAGAAAAAGAAAAAGGCTCCAAGTTCTCTAGGCCTCGAGAAGAAGAGGCCAAAGAAAAGATTGGCGCGTAAGCTCAAGGTATGTGCCAGCGGTCGAGCATTGTCCTCTGACTCGCTCCATCAATTGAGGGATGAGTCCGAGGGGAAAGAAGAAGATGTTGATCTAGTGGCTAGTGTGCTGTCACTGCTCAAAGGGCAAGGAGCCTCCGAACCAGGGTAGGCGAAGCCGATGTTCATCAATTCGGGGAAGCCGAGGTGGAGGCAGGAGCTGAGGCTTCCCGTGACACGAGGAAGCACTTGGTCAGATTAAGATCGTCGATTCACCTTCGTTCACAGAGTTGATTTTTAACAAGGACCAAGTAGCAAAAGAAACCCCCCCCCCCCCCTCGAGGGAGTCCATAGATCGAAAGACCCTTTTCATGGTTTTTTCGATGGAGTGAATTCGACGGCCACGGAGGATGTTATTGGATTTGGCGATTTGGATACACCGAGGAACAGTTCACCCTCTGAAACAAGCGGCCCTTCTTCGAGCCTGAAATTGGTCGATCGATTCCCTGCCCCGACTGTATATCCTGATCGGAAATGCACCGTGGTCTTTTCCCTTCTTGAGGATGCCCCGGTTCTTTCCGCAATCGTAGGGGTGGCTAGCTATCTTTGACGCTTGGTGACGGAAGAAGATCAAGCCAAAATGAACGAGCTGGAAGCTCCCTGCCCGTTCAACGAAGCTCAAAAGGCGTTGAATCAGGTAACTTTGGATGCCCCTTTATTATGTACTTAGATTTTGTCATAAGTAATCGTAACATTTTCCTTTGTGTTTGCAGGCCTTGGTACTTCATCACGAGACTTTTCTCCGATACCGGGAAGAGTTCAAATTCCATTAGGCCGAGACTCGGGAGCTTTCTGAGTAGAAGGACGCTTATAAGCTTCTTAGTGAGAAATGCCAGGATGAGCTAGAAGTTGCTCGAAAAGAGCATGCCGACCTGGTCAAGCAGGTAAGAAGAATTTTTAAAAGTTAGCAATGATGAGTCAGACACAGTGGCTAACGATTCCAACCCGCAGGTTCAAGAGAAGCTTGACCAGATTGAGCTGCTCCACAGGGGGGAGGGGGAGGTCGATACGGTCAAAGCCAAGGCCGAAAAATGGAAGAGGAACATGGATCGCCTTGCCTCGGAGAAGGAGACTTCCCGAGCTCAATTGGTTTCGGCTAAGGTTCAGCTTCGGGCAGAAAAGGAGAAAAGCTTGTTGCAGGCCAAAAAGATCGAGGGGCTTCAGTCTCAATTGAATTAGGCTATTTCCGATTAGGAGAAACTGGCTAAGGAGCTTGAGGCAGCCAAGTCAGATGTTATCGTGGTCAGGGCTGAGGCCGATGATAAGGTATCCCAGTACAAGGCCGATGCCGATGCGATTCAGGACCAAACGAGATACATGGTGAAGCATGCGAAGTGGAAATCCCATAGAGAGGCCATTGAGGGAGTCCATGTTCAGAATTTTGACTTATTGACTGAAATCGAGACAGCTAAGATATACGAAGCCAAGGCCAGGAAGCTGGCTTATCCCGAGGAAGATTCCGAGGGATCTGAAGAGTCGGGTGAGTCCGATGATAGCGAGGACCCCGTAAGTGATGATGTGGTCCCCGATGTAGATTAGACCCTTTAGGATCTTTTTAGGCATTTTTTTTATAGTCTTTTTGTTGAGGTCGTTCGGCCTTTGTAAAAAAAAATATATGTCGAGGTTGTTTAGCTCTATGGAAGGGAAAAGCCTTATATATATATATATAAGGCTTTTCCCTTCCATAGATTTTGAATTTCTCCTTTTATTTGTATTCACAATGGTCGAAATGCCTTAGCATGAAATAGTTAGGTTATGTTCGAAGGTCCGAACAAACCAGCCTTTAATATTAGTTTGTGTTTAGGCGTCATCGGTGTTCGGTGTTACAAAAAAAGTTTCCCCAAAACACTTATGCTTTTTAGGGTATGATTTGCCGAGAGTGTGTTTTTACAAGCCTTTGTTATCTTGGGTTTTGCTAACCCGAAAATGGCTTTAGCCTTTAGTTCGGGCACTGCCAAATAAGCTTCGTGCCCTCGAGTGCTAATAACTAGAAACGATCTTAGCCTTTAGTTCGGGCATTGCCAAATAATCTTTGTGTCCTCGGGTTTCGTTAACCCAGAATGGCCTTAGCCTTTTAATCCGGACTTTTCCAAATAAGCATCGTGCCCTCGGGTTTTGTTAACCCGGAATGGCCTTAGCCTTTTAATTCGGGCTTTTCCAAATAAGCTTCATGCCCTCGGGTGTCGTTAACCCGGAATGACCTTAGCCTTTTAATTCTGGCATCACCAAAGAAGCTTTGTGCCCTCGAGTGCTGTTAACTCGGAACAAACTTAGCCTATAAAGTTCAAGGGTTGCCTAATAGGTCTTATGCCCCCGAGGTCTAATAACTTGGACCGGCTGAGTTTTTATTTCGAACGGCAGTCCCCAAGTGAGAGAATGATTATTCAAACTCAAGTTGAGGCGGCCCTTGGGCTCGTTTCCTATAGGGGGTCAGAAGCAGGGAATTCCTTGAGAAATGTAAAGGAGAAGTTTTAAAAGACAGGAGATTTGCAAAGAAGAGACATCTCTTTATTCTTGTGCATAATAGTAATGTATGTGTACAAGCTTTGTGTTAGGGTTCGAGCAGTCTATGTGAGCATGGTTCATTTGACCGTTTTGCCCTTACATTAATCCTATCAATCGAAACCCTTCAACCCTGAAGTTTTCTCTAAAATTTGATATCAGAGGGTAACGTCCCCTAGTATTCGGGGTTGATCGAAGAAAAGTCTCGAATGCTGTTGTGATCATCGTCATCGGTTCGTTACCGGCCTTCGATTCTAAGTTAGTACAATTTACTTGTTGCCTCATTAAAAACCTTTCTTTAAAAACCATTTGGGACAAAACCGGTCCAAGGGAAAAAGAGTGCAACGTGTGCCTTCAAGCCTAACACCTCGTATTGTTCCTTGTTGGTTACCTGCAAGCGTTAGTTTAAAATGTAAATAAAAGAAAGAACGAGGCCGTACCATAGCAGTAATAGCGCTTCAAGTGAGTTATATTTCAGTTGTTTGGTAATTGTTCATCGTTCCGAGCTTGTAAGATCCTTTTCCGGTGATTTCGACGACATGATAATGTCCTTCCCAGTTTGATCCCAATTTTCCTTCGTTCGGGTTTTGGGTGTTTAGTGTGACCCTTCTTAGCACTAAGTCCCCGACGTTGAAGTATCGAATGTTGGCCCTTCTGTTGTAATATCTCTCTATCCTTTGCTTTTGGGTGGCCAACCGAACAAGAGCGGCTTCGCGCCTTTCATCCAACAGTTCCAAGCCCGTATTCATTGCATCATCGTTTGATTCCTTTGTTGCATATCGAAATCTGGCACTTGGCTCTCCGACTTCGATCGGTATTAGAGCTTCGGTGCCGTAAACAAATAAAAATGGGGTGGCCCCGCTACTGGACTTTGAGTTCGTACAGTATGCCCATAAGACTTCGGGTAGGATTTCCTTCCACCTTCCTTTGGTGTCGGTTAACCTCTTTTTGAGGTTTTGGAGTATGGATTTTTTGGTCGATTCGACTTGTCCGTTACCACTAGGGTGATAAGGTGTTGACAGGATCCATTTGATCTTATGCTCCTCGAGAAACTTGGTCACTTTGCTGCCGATAAATTGTTTCCCGTTGTCAAACACAATTCCGGATGGCACTCCGAACCGACATATGATGTGGTCGCAAATGAAATCGATGACCTCGCCTGGGCTTCCACCCATTTAGAAAAATAATCAGTCATAAACAATATGAATTGAGCCTTACCTGGTGCCTACGGGAGGGGGCCAACGATACCCATTCCCCGCTTCATGAACGGCCATGGTGACAAAATTGAGTAGAGCATCTCCCCGGGTCGATGGATCATCAGAGCGTGCTTTTGGCATTCATCACATTTTCGAACATACTCCTTTACATCTTTTTCCATGTCGATCCAGTAATGATCGGCTTTGATAATTTTTCAAATTAGTGATTGGGCACCTGAATGGTTTCCATAGGTACCTTCGTGGATTTCCCTCAAAACATATTCAGTATCGCCCGGCCCTAGAAAATTGCAAGTGGGCTGTCAGAGGTTCTTCTGAACAAGGTTCCATCTTCGAAGAGGCTAAATCAAGCCGCCTTTGTACGCAGGGCCCTTGACTCTTTTGGATCTGAGGACAGTTTGTCGGATCTGAGATATTCTACGTACTTATTCCTCCAATCCCAAATTAGGGTCGTTGAGTTGATCTTAGCGTGGCCTTCCTCCACCACTGACCTCATAAGTTGTACGACTTCTCCAAAGTTGAATTCCTCATCTTCTACCGATGACCCCAAATTAGCGAGGGCATCGACCTCGCTGTTTTGATCCCGAGGTACATGTTGCAAAGTCCATTCTTTGAACTGATGTAATGTCACTTGTAATTTGTCCAAGTATCTTTGCATTCGTTCCTCTCTAACCTCGAATGTTCCATTGACTCGGTTCACCACAAGAAGGGAGTCGCACTTGGCTTCGATCAATTCCTCTCCTAAGCTCTTTGCTAGTTCAAGGCCTATAATCATGGCCTCATATTTGGTCTCGTTGTTAGTCAATTTCACAGTCTTAATAGATTGTCTAATTATATTACTTGTTGGTGACTTTAATACGATGCCAAGCCCGGACCCTTTTGCGTTCGAGGCGCCGTCCGTGAAGAGGGTCCAGATTCCCGAGGTAGTTCCTGAGTTAATCAACAACTCTCTTTCGACGGGGTATTAGGGCCAGTGTAAATGCGGCCACAAAGTCTATCAAAATTTGAGGCTTAATCGCGGTCCGAGGTTGATACTCAATATCGTACCCACTTATTACTATGGCCCATTTGGCTAGTCGGCCCGAGAGTTTGGGCTTATGCATAACATTCCTCAACGGGTAAGTAGTTACGACACATATGGAATGACATTGGAAATATGGCTTTAGCTTCCTCGAGGTGCTTAACAAAGCGAGTGCTAGTTTTTCCATGTGGGGGTACCTAGTTTCGGCCTTACCTAAGGTTCTACTAACATAGAAAATTTGAAATAGCGTACCTTGGTCTTCCTGAACTAGGACTCCACTTACCGCTATCTCCAAGAACGCCAAGTACAAGTATAGTTGTTCGTCTGCCCTTGGTGTATAAAGTATGGGCGAGCTCGATAAATACCTTTTGAGTCCCTCCAAAGCTTGCTGACATTCTGGGGTCCACGAAAAGTCATTTTTCTTCTTCAATAGTGCGAAAAATCGGTGGTCGGATGACCTCAAAATAAATCGCCCCAGGGCGGCTATTCGCCCAGTTAACCATTGCACGGCCATTACATTGTCCACAACCGTGATATCTTCGATGGCTTTGATCTTATCAGGATTGATCTCGATTCCCTGATTGGATACCATAAATCCGAGGAACTTACCCGACTCTACTCTAAACGCATATTTTTCTAGGTTTAGCTTCATGTTGTACTGCTTCAATATACTGAATGTTTCCTGCAAATATCTTTGATGGTCCTCTGCTCGCAGGGACTTAACTAACATGTCGTCAATGTAAACCACCATTGATTTTCCTATTTGTTTCTCGAACATCCGATTGACTGAGCGTTGGTACGTGGCACTAGCATTTTTTAATCCAAACGGCATAACGTTATTATAGTACATGCCATACTTAGTGATGAAGGAATTGTTTTCCTGATCACCTGGGTCTATCCCTATTTGGTTGTACCCGGCATAGAGAAAACTGCGGGTCTCGTGGCCGGCCGTGGCATCGATCATACGGTGAATGTTAGGCAAAGGAAAAGAGTCTTTAGAGCATGCTTTATTCAAATCTTTATAGTCTACACACTTTCTTAATTTATTTTCTTTTTTAGGGACTACTACTATGTTTGCTAACCAATCTAGGTATTTGACTTCCCAGATATACCTATTTTAAGGAGTTTAGATACCTCATCTTTGATGAAAGCATGCTTGATCTCGGACTGGGGTCTCCTCTGTTGTTTAACCGGATGAATCTTCGGGTCCAGGCTCAACTTGTGAGTGGTTGTCTCCGGTGAGATACCTGTTATATCGAGGTGGGACCAAGCGAAACAATCTTCGTTAGTTATGAGAAATTGAATGAGCTTTACCCTGAGCATGGAGCTTAGCCCCTTGCCCAGGTATACCTTTCGATCGAGCAAGTTTTCTCGCAATATGACTTGTTCCAGTTCCTCGACTGTCGATTTAGTGGCGTCAAAATCATCGGCGGCTATAGAACACCTGGGAATCCCATAATCATCATCCTCGACTTCCCCTTGTTTGTTCAAATCTACCGAAGATGGTATTAGTGATTGTTATTTTGTGTCGATTCTGACTACCTGGTTTGGGCCCTTCGATGTTGAAACTGTAGATGTCGGTGTCACCTCTTCGATCGCGAATATTTCTTTTGCGGCCGGTTGTTCCCCGTAGACCGTTCTTACTCCGTCAGGTGTTGGAAATTCCAATGCCTGGTGCAGCATCGAAGGCACTGCCCTCATGTTGTGGATCCATGGCCTTTCGAACAAGGCGTTGTACCTCATGTCTCCTTCGATAACATAAAACATAGCTTCCTGTATGGTCCCGGTGGTGTTTACCGGTAATATTATCTCACCCTTACTGGTTTCACATGACATTTGGTCTTGTAGAACTCAGAAAACAAGAACGATTTGGTCTTGTAGACCGAGCTGCTCCACGACCCTCGATCGAATGATCTTGGCCGAGCTACCTAGATCAATTAACACACGTTTAACTCGAATTTTATACACGAGTATAGATATTGCCAGTGCATCATTGTAGGGCTGTACAATCCATTTCGCATCCTCATTGTTGAAAGTTGAAGTTCCTTCCGGTGTGTAATCTCGAGTTCGTTTCTCCCAAGTGATGGATACTTTGGTGCGTTTCAACATCGGCCCCTGAGGAATATCAACCACATCGATGATCATGTTATTGACGTATTGAGGATCTTCTTGTTTCGTATGTTTGTTAGAGTCCCTGTTCGTGAAACGATTCTTGGCTCGGTCGCTCAAGAATTCTCGAAGATGCCCGTTATTGAATAGTTGGGCTTCTTCCTCTCTCAGTTTCCGAAAATCTTCCGTTTTGTGACCGTGAGTGCCATGATATTTGCACACCTAGTTAAGATCCCTTTGGGTTGGATTAGATTGTGGAGGCCGAGGCCATTTGGTATCTTTGATACACTCAATTGCTGATACAATGGCGGGAGCATCGACATTGAAGTTGTATTCTGATAGCCTCGATGCTTCTTTAGGACCAATGGGCCTATTGAAGCTATTTTTGGTCATGAGTCCCCGGTTGCTCTAGCCTCGGTCATTTCTCCTTTCATTTCTCATGGAATTCCGCCCGAACCCACTGCTTCTTCGGTCCCCATTATATGGTTGATACCGATCCCTATTTCGCCTTGGTTCATGATCGATATCTCTTTTGATTCTAATGGGATAGACAGACCCCGAAGGGGCCCCGAGCTGATCGTCTTCGACTCTGATTTTCGATTGATATCGATTATGTATGTCGGCCTATGTAACAACCAGGTATTCTATTAGGTTCTGTTTTAATTATTGTGAAGCCACCGAGCTCCAAATATTAAGTCCCTAAGTGAAAGCTTGAACAACACAGTCATCAACGACCGGCGGCAGATCCATCTGTTCCATTTGAAACAGGGACACAAATTCTTTGAGCATCTCGTTGTCCTTTTGTTTGACTTTGAAAAGGTCTGATTTCCTAGCCTCGACCTTGATGGCACCTGTGTGTGCCTTTACGAAAGAATTTGCAAGCATATAAAATGAGTCAATAGAATTAGGAGGTAAATTGTGATACCATATCATAGCTCCCTTTGACAGGGTCTCCCCAAAATTTTCAACAGAACAGACTCGATTTCATCGTCCTCCGGGTCGTTCCCTTTTATAGCACATGTATACGAGGTTACAAGCTTGTTTGGGTCGGTCGTTCTATTATACTTAGGTATTTCAAGTATACAGAATTTCTTGGGGATCGGCTTCGGAGCCGTGTTTGGTGGAAAAGGTTTTTGCACGAAATTTCTAGAATCCAGGCCCTTCAATACCGAAGGTGCCCCTAGGATTTGGTCTACCCTGGAGTTGTAGGTTTACACTTTTTTGTCGTTAGCCTTGATCTTTTCTCCCCTGATTCTATCCGTTTTATCATCTCCTCGAGCATCTTTATAATCTCGGGGTTAGCCCTCGATTCATGTTTGTTTGACCTTTCTACAACCAATTCATCCTTGCGGGCAATTTTTCGGGGAGGATTAGGCTCAACCCTGATCGGTACACCGCTTCGGTTCTGTAACTGAGCTATCGCCACCTATTGAGCCTGTAACATTTCAAAAATCACTCATAGGCTGATCCCGTCTCCTTCAACGTTATGTGTGTTTTGAGTTGCCGATTGGGCTCTTCCACGAATGCTATTTTCGGGTTCAGTAGGCAAGTTCGCATTGATAGCCACATGCGAATTAGCATCAATCGGATCTGCGATTGGAATTCCAACAGGATCAGCAGACGGTATTTCGTTACCGGGCGCTATGTTGTTATTTTCATCTTGGTGATCGGACTCGCTGTCAACATGTAGAGGTGCCGATTGAGAGTTTGACATTTTTGTATTATAGCCTGGAATAAAAGAAACTTCAAAGAGCAAGTGTAATGCAGCGTGTGTTATGGAGATTTGTATCAAACAACCACTATTATCCTTAGCCCCACGGTGGATGCCAAACTGTTTACCCTAAAACCGGATAACAATTAAATTTATACGTGGTTTTAAGGATACGTGATCTAACTTGATACAAAATGAGAAAGTAGGTTAAGATTGAAATTAATGATAAGAGAAATAAATGCAAATAACACAAGTTGAACGATCTTGGCCTTAAAGGTTGATCACCCTTGAGTCAAAGATGCCACAATCGATATCGAAAAAGAAAAATGAGATGATAACAACTAGAAATGATAGTTTTTCTTGTCTTTTGATGTGTGTTTATTGTGTCCCCTAAAATAATCAAAACCCCGTTATATATTGGAGAAGTCCTACATTAGGTATAATCATATCTAAGGTAAAAAATCTCATGATTTGCTAATTAAGTGGTTCCATTGCTACATGCTCAGATTCCCGCCGTGATGCGTGACTGGTTACGGATGTTTTGGCCTTTTGTTATGTTGGTTCGAAAATGTTCTCTCGAGCTAATTCAGGGTCAGGGTCTGTTACGGGATCACGGGCTCAATGTTCTCAAAGATGGATGTTCTAACCTCATATTCTGATTCAATGAGATTCAGGGTCGATCTCCAACCCTTCGTATTCCGAGCCTGATCTATCGTGTAATAGTTGGGCCCGATTTTGATCGTATACAACATGTGACTTCTTACACAATTGACATGATAGCTTTCAAAAAAAAATCACGCTTTTAAAAATCATAACATAATAACACACAGCCCATACTTAAACTATATTCTCAGCCATTAACTCAACATAACAAGAATCTTGAATCTTTGGAATACATATTGAACACATTAATTATTTCGACATAAGGCTTACTTGAAAAAAAATTCAATTTATACAGAGCATGATGGGACTTGCAAGGACATTGCGGGGTTCAATTCTAAGAGAAGATTTTAGCCAACATACCACACTTGAGCTTCCTTAAGCTCTAAAATGTTCCGGAAATCTTAGCAACTTCGATCTATTTCAGAAATAGAACAAATTTAACCAAATCTTAGGAAGATGATCATGGTTCTAGCTCATTTGAGAATTTTGTCAAACATTAAGTGTGCATTAAGGCTCCAAGGTCCTCCTACGGTGGATTTCATCAACCCACCGCCCATTATCTACAATTTTTAGCTCAACAATCTTCCTACACCCCTTGATAACGCATGCATGCAAAATGAACAACTTCCACACCTAAGAATTTCCTTACTAATTACCTATTTTTAGTTAAATTTCGAAATTGAGAGTTAGGTGTAGTTTCTTACTTGTAGGATGAAGACCCAATGAGTTTCCCTTGTTAATCTTCCAAGATTTGAGCAAGAATTGAAGAACAAATTGTTGAGGAACCCTCTCCCACTCCAGAGCACTCTCTCACTCTCAAAATAACAGGTTTTTACTTAAGAAATGGTCCATAGCGTCTATATAATGGAATAGGGTCGAGTTATAAAAACCAGAAAAATGAAGCTCTGCAACACAATCTGTTGTCGCATATGCGATTTCACAACGCTTCTGCGCTCCGCAAAAGAGGCCACGAAATGTCCCTCCGGAACTGGGCAGTTCTTGCCCACTCTGCGGCCATTAAGCGGTCTGCAAACTTGTTCTGTGGTCGCATAATGCGTTGTAGAACCTCCCTCTGGAAAATTTTCATGCTTGCTCCGCGGCCGATGTGCGACTCACGAAACGACTTTGCGATCGCATAGTTGACCGCACAATATCACCCAAACTTGCCCAATTTTCTGCTTCACTCTGTGGCCATTGCGTCCCGCATAATGATTCTGCGGCTGCATAGTGGGCCACAGAAATGCCCTTTTCTGCCAAAAGTTTTTTGTTACTCCCTAGTGCACTGCTCAACCCCAAAAGTCCGTACGCTAATGCATAAGCCTACCTCGGCACCACGAAATCCTGGATTTTAGGCAAAATTTTACGGGGCCTTACAACACCATTCAAGAATGTCACACACTGAAGGATAAGATTCAAATGCTGATTGAAACCAAGGTGATCTAATTTAATGATCCTACACCCAAAATCCACAACAACCCCCTTTCCAACTATAGGGGTGAAGGGGTAAACAAGATTGAAACTATGAAGAATGGGACAAAGAAAGGTGCATTGGTTTTATTTGAGACAGAGATACTGCGGTGCCATCCCGTTTATGCCTTCGTCGGTTGTGGTGCAAGCCAAGGCACCATTTGAAGTTGATGAGGTTGTACCTAGGCCACCAATCACTGTGATGGTAGCACTTACACCTACTTATCATCCTAAAACTGTGCCATAAGACTACATGGTTGAAGCCAGAAGGAAAGGAAAGGCTAAGGCTGAAGAAGTAGAGGCTGCTCAAGGAATGACTAGAACAGGTATGGTGTATACGCCAGAGAATCTTGCCCAAGGAGGGTCGA
Organism: Nicotiana obtusifolia; assembly: GCA_002018475.1. Lineage (NCBI taxonomy): Eukaryota > Viridiplantae > Streptophyta > Magnoliopsida > Solanales > Solanaceae > Nicotiana > Nicotiana obtusifolia. The sequence goes on along the minus strand of MCJB01034931.1, from coordinate 9,213 downwards.
GTAAGGAAATTGCATAAAAACCACATGTTTTAGAAACATGTAATGATGATCTGTGGAGGAAAGTACATGCTAAGGAATATTCTGTTGTTAATTATTTGAACAAAACCCCTGCCCAGATATCGATACTATCACTGTTGCGGAATTCAGAAGCACACAAGAATGCCTTGATGAAGTTATTAAGTGATGCTTATGTGCATGTTGGCATCACTAATGGAGAGATGGCGAACATGGTGGAGTAAATACTGAAACAGATAAAATCACTTTCCACGAAGTTGAGTTGGCGCCAGAAGGATTGAGCCACAACCAGACATTGCACATTATCGTGCAATATGAAGATAATTTTATTGCCCAGGTTCTGATTGATGGAGGCTCAAGTCTGAATATATGTCCTTTGACCACTTTGAGAATACTGGGCATAGGTATACCTGAGATAAGACAAGGGATCATGAATATGAAAGCATGTGACGGGTCATAGAGAGCTACAACCGGGGAAATTGATTTGAGTTTGAAGATAGGTCCAACTGTATTCGATGTAGAGTTCCAGGTACTAGTCATCTCTACCACTTACAACCTTCTGCTGGTACGACCATGGATACATATGGCCAAGGCAGTCACTTCTAATCTTCGGGTTGTGAAACTTGAATGGGATCACCAGGAGGTGATCGTTCATGGAGATGGTAATAATCCCATTTATACCAATAAAAGGGTACTAGCAGTTGAAGGCAAAAGGAAGTTAGGGGGATAAACGTTCCACAACATTAAATGGGTGAACACTGTCAAGAAGGGACGATGGTGGAGTGACGAAGTACTAAGCATGTTGCTTTGGCTGGGATACGAGCCAGGCCGAGGTCTCGGCCCTAAGCTTCATAGGATAACAGAACCGATATAACTACAATCTTAAAACATCACCTTCGGTCTCGGGTACCACTACACCGTAAAGGAATATCAGGACTGGTCACCTCCATGCATGATTTCTACTATCCACTGCCCAAACCCATACCACCATTGTACTAAACATTTCGCAAAACTAACGTCATGTGGGGTTCTGAAGAAGATGAGATTATAGCTGGCATAAGAAGTTTGTTCCTAACCGAAGAAGACGAGGAGTGCAATGTGATTTTGGGAGAGGAGGTGGAGGATTTCACCATCCAGATGGCAGGAGGTGGAGTTGTACTAGAGAATTGGACTGTTACCTCATCCCGGGCTCGGCGAGCACCTGGGTAGCTTTGATAGACTAGCATGTTTTTAAGATTTTCTAGCATTTAAGACATCCTGTATTTTCATTTTTGAAATAAGTACTCGAGACGTCAAGTCATGCTTGTTTTGATAAAATTTAAGTATGTATTAATGCACTATTTCCCATTCATTTTTTTATATTACTATTGTTGCATTTTTAGCATAATTATTTCCTACCATGTTGAATCTACAACGATGAGATGTAATGAGACAACGCAACACAATAAGAGTGATTAGAGGAATGGAAAAATGATGTAATAGCGGAGGAAATCGTCAGGGAAGGAGAGGATTTTGAGAACAAACCCAAGTCGAATTTAGAGGAAACCGACGCCGTTAACTTGGGAGACTCCAAAATAGTCAAAGAGACCCGCATTAGTATCCACATATCAACGTTCAACAAGGAAGAGTACATCAGATTTTCAAATGAATATGAGGACATCTTTCCTAGTCCTCTGATGACATGATAGGGTTGAGCATAACTATATTAGTCCATAAGCTACCTACCAACCCAATGTGTCCACCGGTGAAGCAGAAATTTAGGAAATTCAAGCCAGACATGATTATGAAAATAAATACGGAGGTTAACAAACAAATCAACTCCAAATTTCTTTGAGTGGCTAAGTATCCGACTTTGCTAGTCAACATCGTACTCATACCAAAGAAAGATAGAAAGGTCAGGGTATGCGTCAACAATAGAGATCTGAACAGAGCAAGTCACAAGGATGATTTTCCATTGCTAAACATACATATCTTGATCGACAACTGCGCCAAGTATGAACTCCAATCATTTGTTGATTGTTTCGTATGATATTACCAGATCTAGATGGATGAAGAAGACGCAAATAAAATGGTCTTCATCACGTCGTGGGGTGAGTATTGCTATAAGATGGTATCGTTCAGTTTAAAGAACAACGGAGCTACTTACATTAGGTCCATGACTAACCTCTTCAATGATATGATTCATAAGGAGATTTAGGTTTATGGGAATGACGTCATCATCAAATCCAAAAAGAGTCCAGATCACATAGAAGATTTGTGAAAGTTTTTCGACCTCCTGCGGAAGTACAACTTAAAGACGAACCCCACGAAATGTGCCTTCGAGGTCCCTGCCAGGAAACTACTGGGATTCATTGTTAGCCATCGAGGGATCGAGTTAGATCCATCAAAGATCAAAGCCATCCAAGATTTTTCCACCAGATAAGAAAAACAAAGATGTGATGATTTTCTTGGGCTGACTCAATTAAATTAGTTGTTTCATAGCCCAGTCGACCATAATATGTGAACTGATCTTCAAGATATTGAGAAGAAATGATGCGTCAAGATGGACCGAGGAATGTCAAAAAGCCTTGGGGAAAATCAAGGAGTATTTGTCTAAACCTCATGTACTGGTCCCACTAGAGCCCGGGAGACCTCTACTGTTGTATTTGTCCATATCTGACGGAGCATTCGTATGCATCTTGGGACAACACAATGAGATTGGAAGGAAAGAACAAGCCATATACTATCTAATTAAGAATTTCACGTCCGATGAAGCTCGGTATTCTTTATTGAAGCATACTTGTTGTTCCTTGACATGGATACACAAAAGCTGAGACACTATTTCTGTGCATACACTACATACCTCATATCAAGAATGGACCCCTTAAAGTACATTTTTTAGGAACCTATGCCCAAAGGCAAGTTGGCAAAGTGGCAAATAATGCTAAGTGAGTTCGACATCGTCTATGTGACTCAAAAGGTAGCTAAGGGACAAGAAGTGGCCGATCATCTCGCAAAGAATCTCGTGGATGGAGAATATGAACCATTGAAAATATATTTTCCCTACGGGTGGAGATTTCTTTTCAAAGGAGCCGCAAATTTCAAAGGAGTGGGCATCGGAGTTGCCCGGATAAAAGAAATCGACCAACACTATCTGGTATCTGCCAAGCTCAAATTTCCGTGCACTAAGAATATGGCAGAATATGAAGCTTGCATCCTAGGACTCAAGCTAGCCATTGACATTAACATCTAAGAACTACTGGTGATAGGAAATTTAGACCTGTTGATACATCAGGTACTCAGAGATGGACCACCAAGAATACAAGATGCTACCATACCCACATTGTGTGCAAAGATTGATTAAGAGATGTGCAAAATAGAACTCAAGCATGTTCCCCTGATTCAGAACGAGTTCGCAGATACGTTGGCCTCATTATCTTCCATGATACTACATCATGATAATAATTAAATTGACCCTATCTCGATAGATCTTCGCAAGCAACCTGACTACTGTGCGCATGTTGAAGAAGAATTTGATGGTCGTGGTTTCACAATATCATGAAGTATCTAGAAACAGGAGAATACCCAGAAAGCACTATTTGGAAAAGAGAGAATACCCAGAAAGCACTACATACACTCAAAAGCGCACATTACGAAGACTAGCTAATAATTTCTTTTGGAGTGGAGGAACTCTACTCATAAGGACTCCAGATCTTTGGTTGTTAGATGTGTGGATGCCAAAGAAGCATAAAGACTACCCAAACCAATACATGCCAGAACGTGCGGACCTCACATAAATGGGTTCGTTCTAGCCAAGAATATACGGCGGGCGGGATAATTTTTGATGACTATGGAAACTGACTGCATCAAGTACATACAAAAGTGCCACCAGTGTCAGGTACATGGCGACATAATACAAGTTCCACCCTACGAACTCAATGTGATGAGTTCACCCTGGCCTTTTTCCGCTTGGGGCATAGATGCCATTAGACTGATTAAGCCCGCCAGATCCAGTGGGCATAGATTTAACCTCGTAGCTATTTATTACTTCACCAAATGGGTCGAAGATGCCTCCTAAAAAGTCGTGAAAAAGAAGGTCGTAGCATATTTCATCCAAGATCGTTGTCACGATCCCAAATCTCCCACCTTTGGGAGTCGTGATGGCGCCTACTAATGAAAGCTAGGCCAGCCAATAATCAATTTTGTTCAGTACGTCATCATTCATAAACAGTTATTCATGAATTCACAAAGCATAAATTAATAACAAAAATGCGGAAATATTTTATATATAGTCCTTCCTTTACACAAACTACCCAAGAACTGGTGACACAGTTTCACAGACTATCTAAGAGTACTACATACAATGGTCTCAAATGAAATAACAAAAGAACTGTTTCCGAACTACATGGAACAACAGTCAAAAGAATAGACAGAGGACGCCAAGATCTACGAACGTCTGCAGTGCTACCTTGGGTCGCCTGGGAAATCACACCAAAAGCTGGAAGTCCTCTACTGATCGACACCTGCGGCGCCGGTATCTGCACAAAAGTGCAGAGTGTAGTATCAGCACAACCGACCCCATGTGCTGGTAAGTGCCTGGCCTAACCTCGGCGAGGTGGTGACGAGGCTAGACCGGACTCCAGATAATCCTGTTAGACATAACATATATATATATATATATATATATATATATATATATATATATACNATCTTAGGAATAAAATGGTTAGATAGTGTAAAACCATATAATTTAGAAGATAAACAATTAACAATAACTTATGAAACTAGGAAAATCATAATAAAACGTACAATAATGTAAATAATGACAAAAATTTATATATTAGTAAAAATTATAG
>MCJB01034920.1:176408-211526 GCA_002018475.1 Nicotiana obtusifolia | reverse complement strand
GATAGTCTCACATACCTTGCAATACTTTGCAATCTCAAGCTATGAAACTTCCACGACTTCTTAGTCTACAATAAGAGAAAGGACACTAGCGTTATCGTTCAGGCGTCGCAACTATTATGTATCGACTGTAACCTATTTTGCAATAAAACGGACAGCACCTCCCCTATATATATGACTTCACACAAGTCAAAACAGCCACCAAACAGCCAAAAAACATCAATAAGAATCATATTGAACCTCCCAAAACAGTCCACGTACAAGCCAATCGCTTCATACATACGATGGCCACTATAGTCGTGTCAAACGACCCGGAAATGTTACAAGCAACTATCAGGCCACAACCCTACGCATATATGGTGTTTCTCCACACCCTTTCTCCTCCAAAACTCCACAAATAAGTAGTGAAACACGCAGCTTTACAGCAACACAAAACAGTCCGTAAAACAGTCCGCTACAAGTGAATAACTCGAACTCATGGCTTCCGATCACCGTCCCGTGAGTTCTTACACACATAAAACGAATTACCAAGACTTAAAAATAGAAAACATGTATTAAATAGAGCAGTAAACTCACCTTTCTTTTTAGATAACTCAGCCCTTGCTTTGATTCCTCGAACTCTAGGGTTTACCTTCAACTAGAACTTGAAAGAGGGAAAAATCGATTAGGGTTTGTGTGGTGTTATTTTGGGGAGGGGTTGCAGGGGTTCTTTTAGGTTTTGAAGCTGTGAAATGATAATGAATTATCAGTCTTTAGAAGCTTTTAAAATCCCTCTCTTAACCGACTTGGGGCTTTTAACTTTTAGCTCTTACTTTTGGCAAGTAGGTGATGCACCTACTTGTCACCTACCAGCCTGTGCAGTTCTACGGAAATGCAATTATCTCAATACTCCGAGATCGTATTGACAAACGGTTTGAAGCATTGGAAACTAGACTCATAGACCTTTAATTTGGTAGGTAGATCACCCCGTAACTCCTTGTAAATTGGGAGAAAATCGCAGAAACATTTGACCTAACGTTTAAGTAAAATTGTGAACCTAAGTTGCGACAACTTTTGTCGACTTTTGTTTCATAACTCGTTTGACTTCAAGACTTATGAAACGGATATCATATCATTCAAATACCTTAAAACATGACATTTTGGTAATGTTAAACACCTCTCGATTTTCCCAAAAATGCGAGTTACAACTTCCTTAACTCGTTTATCCTCTAATACTTGTTAACCGCCCTTATACACCTTTGCATCGTTTAGGACCAATAGGACTAAACTCTTATTGTCTCAAAGGTAATTCCCTTCTCAAACTAAGGTAGACTATCTTACGGTGTAATCTAGCACGTACAAATATGGGTTATAACATTAACCTTGCGTTTATTTCGCTTGTTGAAATACTGCTTTTCAGTTGATGCAATTGTGATGTAATAAATTCGTAAATAGAAACGTGGTAGTTAGTCCGATTGACTGGCTTGCCTAGCTTTCACTAGTAGGCGCCATCACGACTCCCGAGGGTGGGAAATCGGGGTTGTGACAACATGCAAGTGAGAGATATCTTGGTCAATGAACCATTCGGAGGCTACCCCACAAGACTTTCCCCAAAATAAGCCATAAAAAATTCTTCTTTTCCACCTGCACCCCTCAGCTGGTTGCAATACCTTTTCATGTGGGTAAGAAGGTTGCCATGTCCATATACTTTGCAAATTTTGGGGTCTTTAATCCTGGTGGCAAATGGATGTGAGGAATCATGCATAGATCACTGAATGAGAAACTTTTGTGACCACCTAGTTCCTTGAATATTTTTCATGTTTTTCTCAAGAATTTTCATTTTTCTGGCCATCTCATCTGCTCACCCGCCTTGGCATCCTTTTCAGTTTCCGCTGGTGACTTGTAATGAGGAGTCTAATTGTATGGAGCCAAGACCTTGAAGGCCATATTTGCAGAGTAGTATTGGCCTTCATAAGCATGAGATGGTGGCTCATTGTTTGGCCTCGTCACAGAAGGTGGCGGCAGGATTGTATATACCGGCATGCCAGACACGACGAGAGGGGTGTTCCTGACCGGTGCGGTTAGAGGTCGCACATTAGAGGTACCAGGGGCGGCAGGGAAGTTGTGGTTTAGCACATACTTTGGTGGTAGAATGTGATCGCTCGTTGCAGGGAGTGGTGGTTGAGTAGCCAGGGGTACAGTGGAAGTTCTCTCTAATTGATCCTGAGGCAGAGGCTGACTGGAGACCCAAGCCTAATACGCATCAGACAATTGTTGTTTCAATCTTCTTATTTTTTCCGACACTTGCTTAATTGACTGACCCTGGGGGTTCTCACTGACCAATTCAATTTCATCATAGTTAGCCATCAGTACCTTTCCCTTAGATCTGGTGAAGTAATGATGTGTTGCCAGTTTCACCACAAACCAACCACCTTAAGCTTACTATATAAGAGACAACAAACGTGTTAGAGTTTTAAGATATGAATCACGCGTAATATGCCATGCTCCTAAAATTATCACCGCCTCTAACATGCTTTTGGAAGGCTTCATGTTTTATTCTGGCTTATAAGGTTGCTGCTTATTGACGCTCTTATTTTTCCTCTCTTTTTTTCACTTTTCTTTTCACTCACATCATTTTGATCCATCATTTTAGATTCTTTGAAGAATATTTCCATCGAACCTTTTGGAGGTTGCCTACGTATCATGTTGCCGCATAAATCAGATCAATACTGTGACGACCCGGCTAGTCATCTCGTAAGTTATCGCTCTGTTTTCCCTATTTCTTCGTTATCCATGTTTTATGTGATCGAGTTGAGTAGTTTGCGTTAGGAGTGAGTTTGGCAAGAAATGGGACACTTAGTCTCTTTTAAGAAGGTTTAAGGTGAAAAAGTCAATCGGATGTTGACTTATGAGTTAGAGGGCTCGGATATGAGTTCCGATGGTTCGGTTAGCTTCCGGAGGTGATTTATGACTTAGGAGTATGATCGGAATTGGTTTTGGAGGTCCGGTGTAGAATTAGGCTTGAATTGGTGGAGTTAGTATTTTGGCGATTTTCGGTTGTTAGGTGAGATTTTGATCCGAGGGTCGGAATGGAATTCCGAGAGTTGCTATAGCTTTGTATAGTGATTTCGGACTTAGGTGTATGTCCGGATTTGAAATTGGAAGTCCGTAGGACAATTCAACGCATTTTGGCGAATTTAAGGTCAATCGGATTCGATTTGATAGGTTTCGGCATCGAATGTAGAAGTTGGAATTTGTTAATTTCATTAGGCTTGAATTGGGGTATGATTCGTGTATTTAGCGTTGTTTGATGTGATTTGAGGCCTCGACTAAGTCCATATGATGTTTTATGATTTGTTGATATATTTGGTTGAAGTCCCGAGGGCCTCGAATGGATTTTGGATGGTTGATGGAGTTTAACTTGGGCATTTCAAGAATGTGTTAATGTCGTCTCTTCAAGAATAAGTGGTATCATATTATGCAATAAACTCCAAATTCAGTTTTAATTGAAGCATTATATCCGTATCGAAATTTCGGAGTTATAGCAAAAAGAATCGTCCAATTCGGACATCGTATGAGAAAGTTATGCCTATTTTTGTGTCAGGGAAAAATCGCCAGCGCCAAAAATATTGGAACCAGCGCCACAGGCAGCGCCCGGCACCACCTGTGGTGCCCGAGGCAGAAAAACACTATAAAAACGGGGGTTTTGGCCATTTTGACAAAATAGAGTTGGGGGAGCTCGGTTTGGGCGATTTTTAGAAGGGTTTCCACAAATTTGAAGGAGGTAAGTGTTCTTTATCACAAATCCTTCATAGATCATGATTCCATACTCATTTACATCATGAATCCATGAATCTATGGAGGAAAAATCAGATTTTTTAATCAAATCTTCCAAGAACGAAAAATTAAGATTTGAAAGCCAATCCGATGTCGGAATTTGATAATTTTTGTATGGGTGAACTCGTTGGGAGATAAGGAACCCGTTGATGTGAAAATTTTTGAACTTCGAAAAGTGGGCCCGGGGCTCCGAGTTTTGCTAATTTTGGGATTTCTTAGTATTTATTGATTGTTTTCGCGTGGGCTTTGTTCCGTCAACATATTGTGACGTAATTGTTCTGAATTTGGATAGATTCGACGCACGTGGAGGCCAATTCGAAGGGCAAAGGCGTCGTGGGCTAGAAATTTAGCCGATTTGAGGTGAGTAGTGATTGTAAATGATGTTCCGAGGGTTTGAAACTCGGGATTGCACATCATAGTGCTATATTGAGGTGAGGCACGCGCTCGATGATGAGCGTGGGGTCATTTACTACTGGAAATTGTGACTTGGTCCATCCCGATTGATGATTTTTACTATATATTTGACTGAAACTTATTTGATGTCATCATGAACTGGGCCGATTGCCATATTTGGGCTTCGTGCTGGTTATTTGACCCCTTCATGGGTAGTTATCACTGTTTCCTCACTGTTTGATTCATTACTTGAACTCATTCATGTTGTTTTCTATTGTTTTTACAAAACAGCCATTTTTACTATGTTTTTAGATTTATATGACATTTTAAATGATAGAAATGGATCGGGTGGCACGCCGCCACGGGATTTGATATGAATGGATCGGGTGGCACGCCGCTACGGAATATGATATAAATGGATCGGGTGGCACGCCGCCACGGGATTTGATATAAATGGATCGGGTGGCATGCCGCCACGGATTTGATATGAATAGATCGGGTGGCACGCAGCCGCGGAATATGATATAAATGGATCGGGTGGCACGCCGCCACGGATATGATATAAATGGATTGGGTGGCACGCCACCACGGGATCGGGTGGCACGCCGCTACGAGATATGATATTGCGCTTGGGCCGTAAGGGGCCCCTCCCGGAGTCTGTACACCCCCAGTGAGCGCAGGGTACCCAGAGATATTACAGTTGGTAACAATGACAACTGTAGGTTACAGTTGGTAACAATGACAACTGGTAACTAGAGCTGTGAGATTGATACTAAGCCCAGGGATGTTACAGTTGGTAACAATGACAATTGGTAACCAGAGCTGGGAAGATTTTTAAATGATTTCCTACTGATTTACTGTTTTTAAATAATGGTTTACTGCTTCATACTTTCATTCATTATTTATATGTATTACTCACTGAGTTGGAAGTACTCACATTACTCCCTGCACCATGTGTGCAGATTCAGGCGTTATTGATTCCGCTCCGAGGCATTGACAACGACTGTCAAAGCGGTGATCCAGAGACTACGAGGTAGTTGTTGGCGTCCGCAGCCCTGTATCTCTTTTATCTTGTTGTTACCACTATCTTCAAATAATTGTGCCAAAGAAATTGTAATAGTAATCTTATTATTAGGATTTTCATTAGTTGCTCATGACTTTGTGACACCCCGGTTTCGGGCTGTTGTTGGGATGGTTCACTATGTTTTTCCGCAAATGACAGCTATTAAACTATGTTGTGTTGTTCTCTTGTTAAATTAACTGCTTAAAATGAGTTATGGTTCGAATTGGCTGGCCTTGTCTTCACGAGAGGCGCCATCACGACCGGGTTTGGGATTTGGGTCGTGACAGCTTGGTATTAGAGCCTAGGTTACATAGGTCTCACAAGTCATGAGCGGATTTAGTAGAGTCTCGCGGATCGATACGGAGACGTCTGTACTTATCCTCGAGAGGCTGCAGAACCTTTTAGGAGAAACTTCATATTCTTGATATCCTTATCGTGCGGTTTGATTCTATTGAGGCTTATGCCTTTATTTCCTTCCTACTCAATCTTATGAGGCGCGAAGCGCTTGTTATCAATTGGCGTCGAAGAGTTGTAGTGGTACTACAGACGTGGTGCTAGATGCGTGTTCGGGTAGGCTATTATCGCTGTCTTGTGGAAGGATGTTCTTATGTTCCAGCTTAATAGCTGTATCTTCTATGGTTTAGAGATCGTGCACGAATTGCTACGATGTCTATGCGTTATTGTCATACAATGTTGGTGAAATGGTAGAGTGCTTATATATGGAACGCGACAGTGAATGACTCGAAAGAAGGATTTCTCAGTGTATGATTTAGAGGTTCAGCATTTAATTCCAGCGAAGGAAAGGCAGTCGGACTATAGATGTCCATGTCTGGTTGATGAAGTAACAAGACTGGATACTTTCAAGCATGATGGAATTTTCAATGTGATGCGGTGTCGTCGTCCTTGTTTGAACGTATTATGGTTCGTTGGTGTTATGGTCTTCTTGGATTTTGCCTTCGGGGCATGGTGCTGTGAAAGGGTGCCTAAGGGGTAGTTGTACCCAGTGCAGCGTCGTTAGAAGGTCTCGGTAAGGAATTCCACCGGTGGGTTATCTCCTGTGGGCTCTACATTATGTGACGGTGGCTTAGAGCTAAGTGCGGGGAGCCCCACCGTTTACAATTGGATCGCGCGGTTGTCTGCTTGTGCGGTTTCTGGTTATCGGTACGCTGGCGAATTATTTATGACTGGGAAAAAAAAAGGAAGTATTAGGGGTGACTCAGCAAAGAACTAGATGGGCGTGTGCTATTTTCGGCGTTATCGATGCATGTTCTGGTTTTTGGGGAGACTCGGAGCTTATGTTTTGTGGACGTGATGTACATGGAAAATAGCGCAGTCGGTTGCTTCTTCGAGAGGTTGTCATGTGCTAATAGAGCGTTGGAGTTGGTTATCTTCGAGACTAGGTCAGAGTGACTGACTCTCGATAGCGGTCCTAGTGGATTCAAGAATTAAAGTGTTGTGCCTAAAGATTTTGGGTCCGATGTGTGGTTAAGGATCGAGTCTTCACAGTGGATTGCGAATGAAACTTGGAATGTTCTATGTTACCATCGGATATACGGTGCAATATTGGAGGAAAGGAAGAAATAGCTTCGGAAGCGTAGAAGGTCTTGCAAAATGGGTGTACCAGTCTGAGATAATATTGAGCACATAAGGAGGGTGTGAGATGGTTCATGAGTATTGAGACGATGTGGTCTCGCGATTAGGGTCACTCGAGGTGAATGCGAATTGAGTTCGTTATGTTGTGAATGGAGCTATTATATTTCTAAGTCAGGTGAAGAGTAAAATTGAAAGAAGTTGGGTCAGTTAGTAATGGTCGAATCGGTGTGATGGTGGTAATGATCAGTTCCTTCGGCATGTGAAGTATTTCATGCGGTATGTGGTTGTGCGTGCAGGTCCGATAGCCACCATGACTTGATTGATTTGGGAGATATTTGATTCGAATGGCCTTGTTGTGTGAATGGACTCCGGAAGAGTCATGATGGTTTAGACCACAACTTGAGGTTTGTATTTTCGGTAGTTATGGGAATTCAGTTGCATGTTGCCGTGGTTCTTCTGAAATGAGTTGAGTGAAAGGGGTTCTAGCCAATGAAGTGTTCATTCTACTAATAGTTCAGGGGTTATGAGAAATTCTTTTAATCTCGCGTAACGGTATCATGTGTGGATCGGGTTGCATGCCGCAGCAGTGTTATGTTGAGTACGGTTCCCTATATCTATTCCTGCGTATTTTGTTTCTCATCCTCTGAGAAGGGTTCGTAACATCTGTTCGACAGTTTTATCCGTTACGCGAGCTGGATAAATCTTTTCCAGAGTTCGTTCCTCATTATGTGTCATGTTCAAATTGTAGCTTGTCGGCGCATTAATGGGGCCATATGAGATCTGAGTCGGTGTTGGAGGCGACTTATTGCATGAGCAGCTTGCACCGGGTGAGATAAGATTATTGGAGCTGAAATCTGTGCAATCAGATTTATATAAGGCACATTAAAAGAAAATATCGTTATTCCAGTTATTGTTGTCAGAGGATGTTATTACGGGAAATCGACTTATATGTTGAGTTTGTGAAATTGCACTCTACTACTGTGTTTATCCCTGTTGGGATATTTTGATAGTCTTAGCCATGTCTATCATTTTTGTTTTGTAAACTATTGAGGGCTATGAGTCCAAAACTGACTTTCTGTTACTCAGTACAGTGGGTTTTGATGTAATTTCGGGAAAACTGATAAGAGCTTTATGAATTATATGCCCTACCGGTATGGAAGTTCATTATGTGCCGTGATTTTGAGTAAAGGAAGTTATTTTTAAAGGAGGAATGGATAGATTTCGGTTGGCACGAGTGCATATTACTTGTGATTCAGAGTTGAGGACGAGATCCTCGCATTTTTAATATGATGTGAAAAGCTTAAACTGGGCAATGAGCCGCGGTGGAAGTTATATAAGAACGAGATCCTTGTGATAAAAATTTATGTGTTTTAAATTCTCCCTCTGTTAAAATTAAATTTGTACTATAGTACTGATAGGGAGCCATGCCTGTTAGACTTATTTGATAATTCTTCTATGTGTTTTCGTGCATATTTTGCCATATTCGTGCTGTAATTATTGAGTTTTAGCCTACAAGGGGAGTGTTCAGGTGGCGTTAAATGTGACTCGTTAATTCGAGTAAATAATTATGAGGTCTTCATGCCTTGTGAATTGCTTTCAGAGTTGTGAAAGTTTGAAATGAGGTTTTGGTTAATACGAGGTTAATTGACGATGCTGGAATTAATTATGAACAGCTATTATAACCAGAGACGTATTTATGGGCATACATATGATGGGCGCGTAAGCACGAGTTGCTACAGCCAGTTGAGACTAACATGCTGTGTTGAACTAATTGGGCTGTGAGAAATTTGGCTTTGAAATTTATAAATGTGGATAAAAGAAATAATCTTCAATTGAGATGGTATTGTCGGATCCATGTTAAATTTAAGGTGACGTGGAAACACCCGCGAGTGCGCGTAATAATACACTTAGAAATTTAATGTCTTTGGAATAATTCTTGGCACATTCGAGGACAAACGTTTGTTTAAATGGGAGAGAATGTGACGACCCGGCTAGTCGTCTCGTGAGTTATCGCTCTGTTTTCCCCATTTTCCATCTCATTATGCTTCGTTATCCATGTTTTATGTGATCGAGTTGAGTAGTTTGCGTTAGGAGTGAGTTTGGCAAGAAATGAGACACTTAGTCTCTTTTAAGAAGGTTTAAGTTGGAAAAGTCAACCGGATGTTGATTTATGAGTTAGAGGGCTCGGATGTGAGTTCCGATGATTCGGTTAGCTTCGGGAGGTGATTTATGACTTAGGAGTATGATCGGAATTGGTTTTGGAGGTCCGGTGTGACAATTCAACGCATTTTGGCGAATGTTGGAAAATAGAAGATTTTTGGAAAGTTTGACCGAGGAGTTGACTTTTTTATATCGGGGTCGAAATCCAGTTTTGAAAAAGTTCATAGGTCCGTTATGTTATTTATGACTTGTGTGCAAAATTTGAGGTCAATCGGATTCGATTTGATAGGTTTCGGCATCGAATGTGGAAGTTAGAATTTATTAGTTTCATTAGGCTTGAATTGGGGTATGATTTGTGTATTTAGCATTGTTTGATGTGATTTGAGGCCTCGACTAAGTCCATATGATGTTTTAAGATTTTTTGATATATTTGGTTGAAGTCCCGAGGGCCTCGAATGGATTTTGGATGGTTGATGGAGTTTAACTTGGATATTTCAAGAATGTGTCAATGTCGTCTCTTCAAGAATAAGTGGTATCATATTATGCAAATGGACTCCAAATTCAGTTTCAATCAAAGCATTAGATCCGTATCAAAATTTCGGAGTCATAGCAAAAAGAATCGTCCAATTCGGACATCGTATGAGAAAGTTATGCCTATTTTTGTGTCAGGGAAAAATCGCCAGCGCCAGAGATATTAGAACCAGCGCCGGGCGCCACCTGTGGCGCCCGAGGCAGAAAAACACTATAAAAACGGGGGTTTGGGCCATTTTGACAAAATAGAGTTGGGGGAGCTCGGTGTGGGCGATTTTTAGAAAGGTTTCCACAAATTTGAAGGAGGTAACTTTTCTTTATCACAAATCCTTCATAGATCATGATTCTATATACATTTACATCATGAATCCATGAATCTATGGAAGAAAAATCAGATTTTTTTACCAAATCTTCCAAGAACAAAAAATTAAGATTTGAAAGCCAATCAGATGTCAGAATTTGATAATTTTGTATGGGTGAACTCGTTGGGAGATAAGGAAGCCGTTGATGTGAAAATTTTTGAACTTCGAGAAGTGAGCCCGGGGCTCGGGGTTTTGCTAATTTTGGGATTTCTTAGTATTTATTGATTGTTTTTGCGTGGGCTTTGTTCCCTCATCATATTGTGACGTAATTGTTCTGAATTTGGATAGATTCGATGCACGTGGAGGCCAATTCGAAGGGCAAAGGCGTCATGGGCTAGAAATTAAGCCGGTTTGAGATGAGTAGTGATTGTAAATGATGTTTTGAGGGTTTGAAACACCGGATTGCACATCGTAGTGCTATATTGAGGTGAGGCACGTGCTCGATGATGAGCGTGGGTTCATTTACTACTGGGGATTGTGACTTGATCCATCCCGATTGATGATTTTTACTATATATTTGATTGAAACTTATTTGATGTCATCATGAACTGGGCTGATTGCCATATTTGGGCTTCGTGCTGGTTATTTGAACCCTTTAGGGGTAGTTATCACTGTTTCCTCACTGTTTGATTCATTACTTGAACTCATTCATGTTGTTTTCCACTGTTTTTACAAAACAGCCATTTTTACTCAATTTTGAGATTTAAATGACATTTTAAATGATATAAATGGATCGGGTGGCACGCCGCCACGGGATTTGATATGAATGGATCGGGTGGCACGCCGCCACGGAATATGATATAAATGGATCGGGTGGCACGCCGCCACGGATTTGATATGAATGGATCGGGTGGCCCGCCGCCACGAAATATGATATAAATGGATCGGGTGGCACGCCGCCACGGATATGATATAAATGGATCAGGTGGCACGCTGCTACGAGATATGATATTGCGCTTGGGCCGTACGGGGCCCCTCCTAGAGTCTGTACACCCCCAGTGAGCGCAGGGTACCCAGAGATATTACAGTTGGTAACAATGACAACTGGTAACTAGAGCTGGGAAGATTTTTAAATGATTTCTTACTGATTTACTGTTTTCAAATAATGGTTTACTGCTTCATTATGCATTTCCTTGTGCTCCACGTGTTTCCTTACTTTCATTCATTATTTATATGTATTATTCACTGAGTTGGAAGTACTCACATTACTCCCTGCACCATGTGTGCAGATTCAGGCGTTATTGATTCCGCTCCGAGGCATTGACAACGACTGTCAAAGCGGTGATCCAGAGACTACGAGGTAGTTGTTGGCGTCCGCAGCCCTGTATCTCTTTTATCTTGTTGTTTCCACTATCTTCAAACAATTGTGCCAAAGATATTGTAATAGTAATCTTATTATTAGGATTTTCATTAGTTGCTCATGACTTTGTGACACCCCGGTTTTGGGCTGTTGTTGGGATGGTTCACTATGTTTTTCCGCAAATGACTGTTATTAAACTATGTTGTGTTGTTCTCTTGTTAAATTAACTGCTTAAAATGAGTTATGGTTCGAATTGGCTGGCCTTGTCTTCACGAGAGGCGCCATCACGATCGGGTTTGGGATTTGGGTCGTGACAATTACGTAGTTCAGGGACATGACCTTTTTTTTTAAAATTATTTACAAAAACAAAGATTCGTTTTAAAAATTTACAAAAACAACATCTTTTTTGGTTCATTTTTGAATTTTTCTAAAACAAAATCTTTTTCGTTTATTTTCAAAATTTCCTTCTTTTAGTAATAAGACTCAAAAATAAAAATTACATAAAGACAGACATTTAAACAAGATCAGACTTGACTCAAACAGACTTTTTAAGATAAAAGGAAAACAACAAAACTCAAAACACCAAAGATTCTTACAGACTCGATGGAAACAAAGGAACAATCAAAATGGACTGCCAACTAAAAGAAGAACTTTGATCTCTATAGGAGAATCCACCGACATCACTGTAGTCAAGGCGCTTATTCCTGCGGTTGACCCCCAACATTGCGATATATCCTCTCCAAGTCTGTAGATATGTGATAGGTGACATTCAATGATACTTCTATAAATAGCCCAGGCGTCATTCCTTGGCAACCACTGCATGCTCGGGAGGTCTATGTGGCTACCTCGAGGATCTTTCCCTTAATGTTCTCCTGAGCAAAATGTAACTCTTGATTTTGCTGTCCACGGGTTTCATCTAGATCTAGCGCATCATGCTCGCGCTCCAAGGTCATATTTCTTTAGTGCCGAACTTCTACTAACTCCCCCTTTAATCAATCTATCACCTTCTGGTAGTGATGTTTTTCTACTTCAAACTCGGCGATCTGGTGCTCCTTACTTGACTCAACACCTTCTAAAACCGATCCCTTACACCTTGGATTAGCGGAGCAAAACTCTTGCGCTCATGATCACGGACTTCTCTTTCTTCTTGTTGTTGAGCGGTTTTGACTATGTTCTTCTTCCTAATTTGGGCTTTGAGTGCTTGCTTCTATCGTGCCCAATAAGCTTTCTCTTTCTCAAAAGAATCATACTGCAGATCCCTATCTACATTAACGATGTCGAGCTCTTTATGCAGTGCTCCAAAGGAAGATTTATAATCCCTTTTAATCTCTTCCACAGCCAGCCCAACTCTATTTTGAATCTTGGCCTCCCATTATGCAGTGCTCTTCACAGCTGTCCTTGGTCTATCTGCGAGAGAATCTTGATTATACAACCACTCAAGATAAGAAGGATTTAGCTTGCCCCACTCTCAATCTGCCACCATTGTGCCACGCTCGAGTATCTTGGTTCCATTCCAAATACGTTGAGCATAAGCTTCACGAATGAGATCCTCTGATGTTGCTTCCAGATAAAGGTTTCCATTGTCTCTACCGGGGGCACTATCTGTTTGTGACCCAACTGACGTAGTATCCTCGTGGGAGCATATGGCTGATAACCTCAAAGCCCCATCAATATCAGCAACAGATGGCAAGATCAACTACAGATGACATATTTTGCGGAGAACCAAGGATAATTCCATGTGATCTGATCATCTGTTAATGAGTGAAGATATTCCCTCTAATCTTGGATACTTTCTGGAAAACTACGAATCTCCAGCTCACTCTTCAATCTAGAATTACATTGGCGAGCATGATTACCCCAACAAGTACGGTGGTCTACCTGATAAGGACGACGGAAAAGATGATCCAAGAACCACATCTTGAGCAGGAGATTAACACCGCTAAAGAAACCTTTTCCTTCCCAGCACCTGTTCAAGGCACGGAAGGTATCTGCTAACACCATAGGAAGAATAACACCGTAGGAAGAATGGAGGAATCATTTTTTTCATCATGGCAGTGACTATCCTAGATAATCGAATGTTGATCTTCCGATCCCCTCTTGGGAATACCAAGCACCCCAAGAAAGCTACAATGAATGCTTTCCGTCTATGGTCTCACCATGTGTGTTGGTTCTTTTTGTTAACAAGTTTCATCCCATATTATGAGAATCCACCTTCATGTCAGTACCTCTCATACAATAAATCTAGGCGAACCTACCCTTGCACCACATGTGCTATCTCGGTGTGGCTGATCTTCATTTGCTCAAGGAACTTGGTAGCAGTGACATCCCTGGGAGCCAAAAGTCTCTTTGTTTGACTCTTATGCCCCTATATTCAACGAATTCCTCCAAGGTAGGAGTCATCTCAAACCCATTGAGACAAAACACATTATTCTTCGGGTCCTAGAAATAAACCAAAACCTCGATGAGTTCTCGCTTAGGCTCGATCTCCATAATATTTACCAAGTTTTTCAAATAATATTCTGTCTTTCCTTGATCAAATCCATCCATGTTGTTCCACCAATGCTTCAATAAACTAGGTACTTTGTCGACAATCTTAAACGGCCAGTGCTTCTCATCTCTCGGCCTCTTATCAAGTTTTTTACTTATTGAATCCATATCGTACCTAGATAAATAAAAATATGAGGTAAAGTCCAAATCTAAACTCGAAGAAATGACACCAAGACGACTATTGGATAAGACAATGAACAAACTTCTTAGGGGAGAATTCCTCGTATTGAAGGATCAGTCAACTTAGATCCAACTGATCATACTTGACCGATCTGTTAGATTTTGACGAAAAAGGACCAGACTCTAGAAGCATTAATCACCTATCTAGCCGAGGAAACAAGATATGATAAAAATAACCGGAGAAAAGACAAAATGATAAAAGGTAACAAAGGCGACAAGATGGTTATTTTTTTTGAAAATGGCTCTTCACTACTTCCAAGGAAAGTACTAAGGTTATTTCGGTAAAAATATTTAGACAGATGGATATGTGGGTAAAAACAGAAAAAAAAAATTATTTTTTACGTAAACAATCATTTGTACTTCAATTTTTTTTAGGGTCGACTCAGCAAACATGGCTGAAAATAAAGACGGCAAAATGTGAAAATAAATAAACAAAATGACTATTTTTACAAAAATTACCCTTCGACACTTCCGATCAAGGTTTAAAGGTTATCTAAAAAAAATAGTCAAAACTAAGGACGAGATGGTAAAAGGCATTCAAAAATGAACAAAGTAGGTCTTTTTACAAAAAATAGCCCTTCGGCACTCCCGATGAATGTTTTAAGGCTATTTCAGCAAAAACGGTTTGACAAAGGGGCAAAATGGTAAAATATTAGCTACCCCAGAAGAGGATAAGATGTCTATTTATTCAGGAACTACCCTTCAATACTTCTAAGGAAGATATTAAGTTTGTATTGGAAAAAATAGCTGGACGAAAGGAAAAAATGATGAAAATAACAACAAACAGCAAAATTTATATATATCTTTAATAATAATGAATCAACAATTTTGCTGTTTTTTGTCATTTTCATAATTTGAATATATTTTTTTTAGAACACTCACGCTAGACTACTTCAAAATTTTTTGTAAAAATGGATTAATTGATCCAAATTGGGGAAATAATTTTTTTTTCCGATTCTGCTCGACTAATTTTCTAAAACCGATCAACAATGCAAGAAAGCCTTCCAAATGATGTGCCAAGTAGCACATGAGTGAACATGATGGTCTCAAAGAGGATACTTGCCTTATATGGAACAGGCCCCTGTGCCAAATTTCGCTAAGTCAAATGCACATGATACAGCAAAACGATCCTACTAGGGATAACCAGGCATGTGGGTTGTTCTTCTAGGTTTAATATATCTTTGGAGATGAGGTGTATCTAGACTGGCAATAAAACGAGCGGACAACTCGAGTTGGGACGGGGTAGCGTACCAAGAGCAATACTTCTCCGGTTTAACAACTGGACCCTCCCCGTTTCTTAAATATGGGTGACTAATAATCCTTCACCGGGAGCCCAGGCCCACCGGCTTTATCTCAAAAAAGAATAGGTCGCGTATCTGCGATTCCCGGGGTTATATTCAGAAGACTCAAAGAGGGTGTTCAACATATCAAAACTGTAAAGAGCAGACAAGTAGTATATCAGGCCCAAATAAATCAGAGTATATAAAAAAATTAATAAAGCCTAATAAAGTGAATGTACAAGCTCGAATTCTCGAACGTCTCCAACAGAGTCGCTAGAGTTGTCACACGTCTTTTCTACCCAAAAGAATATATGTATGGTTGTGGATTAAAGAGTTTTTCCAATTAAAGTGATAAATTTGAATAGGGATTATTTTATTTGCAGAGTCCCACTAAGAATTTTTTTTTTGGGTGTTCCAAGTCACCTTTTATTTGATTCCCTAGTCAAAGGAAGGTTTGACTCTATTACTATTGGTTTGCAAAAAAAAAGTCCGGGTAAGGAATTTTATTGACCGGGGAGAAGGTGTAAGGCATTCCCCGAGTCCCGTAGTTCTAGCACGGTCGCTTTATTGACTTAACTGGCTTGAATTAATTTTGGATAACCTGTGATTTAGTTTGGATTATCATGTTTTTCTATGTCTACTTTTATTATTGATGACCTTAATAATTTCAAACTAGGACGAGTATCCCCGACCCTAGCTTATATTAACCAAGACGAGTATCCCCGACCTTAGTTCTTGTGTCGCACCAAAAATTGAAACCTACTCGAAGTTAATTAAACAACAAACTTTTATTTATTTGAAAGAATTGGAACAAGACGTATCCTCTCGATCTTGCCATTTTATTTATGTCTATTCTGAAGCGAGTCTTCCCGACATCGCTTAGGACAAAATTAATTATCTATGTTAAACCTATTATATAATTTAGATTATGGAGAAGGTTTTCATCTTTACTGTAAAAAGATAAACTTTTTGTAGCTTGAAGATAGCGATTCTGCATATGGATAATCAATTAATGTCCGACTAATTTATAACCTTATTCTTATTATTGCGTTATTAATAAAAATGATGAAACTAATATAAACTATATATTAAAAGAACTATATTTATACCTAAAATTTGCCTAATGCTATTAATTATTAATAGTGATTAAATTATTAGACTACTATTAAAAGAAAGTGCCACTTTTAATTGATCTATTTGAACAAACATGGCTTTTAAACTTTGTGTTAGCTTTGTTTGTAAAAGTTAGTCCAACACATTACTTATATGGAAAATGGGCCAACACTGAAATTAAATGAAAAATGGCTAAATGAGCTTTTAAAAAGCATTGGGCCTAATCAAGAAGAGAAATCCTTTTTCACCATTAGGCTCATCTTGAGGCAAAGGTTCAAAGGCCCAACAGCCGCTTTAAACCCTAGATCTGTAGTAACAGCTTGTTACTATGCTGCAGATCTGGGCTCTTTACTTTACAGCCATAGCCCCTTTTGAACAAAACACAATGGCGGGCACAACCACTTTAAAAAATAGCCACTTTAAACTCAAGTTAATAACTTAAACAAAATTCAGTTGCACCTTGTAAACCAACACCTTAAAACCTCTCACATACATCCACTAAACTTGTTTTTTGCAAATAATAGACCCTCTTTCGTCAACTCAACATCATGTACAAGAAGCAAGAACCTTAAGTTTGCACGTTTCGAATCTACACAACAACCAACAACAACAACAAACCCAGTATATTGCCAAAAGTGGGGTCTAGGGAGAGTATTGTGTACATAGACCTTACCCCTACCTTTAAAACGGCAAAGAGGCTGTTTCTGATAGACCCTCGGCTCAGGGAAGATAAAGGGAAGGGCCAATGACAAGTAACCCAATCGAAAAATCAGGCAAAAACACACAACTATCACTAGCTAGAACAGTTAAAACCGAAGCGAAGGCAAACCACAAGTAATAACAGAAGTCCAAAAAGGCAAAAATACATAAAGACACTAAGTGGTGTACTAAAGCTACTGTAACAAGACAAAGACAAAGCTCGACTATCAAACCCTCTACCCTAATTCTCAACTTTCACACCTTCCTATCCATGGTCATGTCCTCAGTAAGCTGGAGCAACGCCATATCTTTCCTAATCACCTCTCCTCAATACTTCTTCGGTCTGTTTCTACCCCTCCGTTGGCCCCCCAAGATCAACATCTCACACCTCTTCACAGGTGCATCTGTGCCTATCCTCGTCACATGTCCGAACCATCTTAGTCTTGCCTCCCGCATCTTGTCCTCCACAGACACCATGCCCACCTTGTCTCGGATAACTTTATTTCTAATTCTGTCTAGCTTGGTATGCGCACACATCTATCTCAGATCTCAACCACCTTCATTATCTGGACAACCTTTCAGATCTACACCTTATTAATAATTAAACAACCTTTAACAGATTAAACATGAAATATTTGTAACTTTAAATCATTAACCAAATACACTGGAATACAACCTCAACTATAAATGTAATAGAAAGCATGATGTTTCGACTAACTTTAACAGATTTGCATCCCTAAACAAATGCAACATTCATTTTTAGGCAAACTTCAAATATAGTCATGCTTCAACAATCCAAAACGAGTTTTACATCTTCATTAATGTGAAAGAATATACAATACAATGTTAAAGAGTTACCTGGGTCACAGAATTATAAAAATACAGCAGTGAAATGAATAGAAATAGCGATGAAAACACCCCAAAATGAAACAAAAGAACCCAGCAAGAGCACTTGAAAATTAGCAACTAATAACCAGCAGCAACAACTGCAAAAAGAATCAAAGAGATGACCTGGAATAGACCTCGAAAGCTCAGACAATTTTCAGAGATAGGGAAAACCCAGAGACTAAACTCAAAGACCTTTGTTCTTTAAAGTATTTTTGTATTTTAGAAAACTCACTCAAAGCTCTCAAGTTTCAGCCTACTATTTCTTGATGTTCAGCTGATTTCTCTCAAGTTTTTGTGTCTTTTTAGTGTGTAAAAGATGTCTTCTAAATGTGATAGAGTGCATGTAAGAGTAGCTCTTAAGTAGGAAAAGAAAGCCACTTTTTGGACAGACTTTTGGTGAACAGATTTTGGTTCACCAAAAGTCTGTCCAAAAAGACTGACTTTGTGTGCTAAAACACTACCCAAGGGCTGTCTAAAAGGTGAAAGGAAAGCCTGAAACTTACTGCGGCAAAACCAACGAGGAAAAGGGTCCTTTCAGCTACCCTACTAGTAAAAAAGTAAGCTACCAATGTATCCTATTTCATGACTGATTTAACTAAACTTCAGCTTTTAACTAAATATGTACCACCCTATTTGTTCAACACAAACCAAACTCAAACAAATATGGATTGTCAAAGCAGAAATAATACTTTTGATTGTAACTAAATTGAACACCCAAACGAATTAGATTAAAGTTAGTTGATTTGTGCAAACTAATAGAAACGACTGAAATCACAAGCTAATGCGCAAAATAGAAATAAAACGAGCATCATTAACGATCGGACAACAACGTTCAACCACTTAAAAAATCGATTAACTAAGTAAACAATTCAACTACACTTAACTAGCTCGATCGATAAAAAATATGTTAACCACTAGGCAAACAAGGATTACTAAACAATCAATCATACTAATTTGAAACTCAAATTAGCAGCGACTGATCAAAAATAGAAGAAAATAAATAAAAACCAAAGCTAAACTACTTCTACTAAAAATCAAAACTTAAGCAAGGGGATGACGGTTATACCAGCAATTCTAACGCCCGAGACAGTGGTACGACTCGGCTATGGTAGCAGTGTTGCGACTCGAACGAGCTTCCATTGTTGATTTCCATTGAACCATAAACTCCGGTGAACCGAAGACTAGTTCCGGTGAAATCAACAATAAAAACATCACTTGAGGCCGGTGTGAAGAGAGAAACGAGAGGCAGTGGTAGTGGCAGTGAGGCGGCGGGTCGGCGGTGGTCAGAGTTTGAGGTAAAAACGAATGGGAAAGGGTTGATCTCAAGGAGATCTACCCGGCTATGTGAGATTTATGGGGAGGGAGTGGCATATGCTCTTCAATTTTGAAGAGATAAGGGCGGCTAGGGATTCGGTTAGGCTTAGATTTAGGGATTTTGGGATGTTGTTGGGGATTGTGAGTTGGGGAATAAGAAAGAGGAGGGAGAGAGGAAGAAAGTGATGTAAACATTATGTGGTTTGGTGGTGCTCCGCCAGTGGTGGCCATTTTCGACCGGCGGAGAAGGGGGGCGGACGGCGAGGTCTGAGGGAGAGGGTACAGAGTGAAAAGAGAAATGAAGAAGAGAGGAAATAAGGGGGGAAATGGAGGCAATTTTAAGGGATCCTAAGCTTCAAGCACCTAGGGAGGGGATTGATAGGAGCCGTTGGATAGCTGCGAGATGCACGGTTGAGATCAAATATCAAGAAAATGACCAAAACGATGTCGTTTTGAGGCGTTCAGTTGGGGCCTTGAGCTGGGCGGATCAGGTGTTCTTAGGCCACTGATTTGGTCCATGTTTTGGCCCAATTTTTGCTTTGAAATAACAAAACCAAATCCCTTAACCCCATTATTAACTATTTAAAAATCTAAGTCTATAATCTACAAACACACACAATAAACCTAAAAAAAATGTAATGTAAGAGAAAATAAAAGAGCAAAAATTAGGTATTTACATATATGTTTTTTTTCAACCATCCCATTATGTTGTAGGGTGTAGACACAACTACTTTGATGATAACACCATAAGTTAGCAAGAAACTACTCCACTGTTTGTTGAAAAATTCTTTTATTTTGACTAGTGCAAAATATGGTGCAACAGTTGCGCCTACACCCTATATATGTATTTGTCTCAGTACCTACACAATTAGTGTAGAACTATAGTATGAGTACGTAAATCAACGCATACCTAGTAAGTACCTCATCTAATCTCGAAGAAGTAGTGGCCAGGAGTAGGCATCGACATTTACTAGTGGTCTAACAATCAAAATACAATAAGAGTTGACAGGTATGAAGCATATCAAGTAGCAACGAAATAGATAAATATGTATAACATGATTATCAATAGAAGAATAAATACGAAATCATCAAATATCAATCTCGAATGGAATATATGTAACCGATATCAGGTGCAAATGTCAAATCCGAGTCAGGATACTCATATATGTAGTGACTCCCTATTGTAGTATTACGCACAATTCTGTCGAGGTGAACAACCCGATCCCAATGCTAAAAAATCTGAAACCAGCCAAAGAACATGCAAACCAATCAAAACATACTCAAACACCCGTAATTTAACAATTAGAAACAATTCTCAACCCACACGAAAAGTCAACAAAAGTCAATCTCCTGGCCACATGCCCAGATTCCAAAAATTCTAAAAAATACATGTTGCCCATAGCATCACGAACTCAAATATATAATATATTCCCAATTCCATGTCTAATTTCATGGTCTTACCAATTCTAGGTTTCCAACAAAAATCACATAATTCCTACTGATTTCCATGTTAAAATCCATATATAATCCATGTATTTAGTTCACAACAAGTTGGAATCATTTACTTGATGATATATGGCAAAAATGGTTTTCAAAAATCACCTGAATCTCCCTACTTGAGCTACAATAACTTAAAAAGTGAAGAAATAAACTCAAAATCACGAAATTGGATGTTTAATACCCCTGTCAGGACTCCTTTTTCGCGATCGTGGTCACTAGTCACGTGATTGCAGTTAACAAATTGTCCAACATCATTTTCTTCATTGCGATCGCGATGTACAAATTTTGTTTTCCTCTGCACAGACACCCTTAAGTATAATGGCCATAACTCTTTCTCAAAATTTTCCAAATGACAAACAGTTTCATGTTCTAAAAACTAGACTTAAATGGCTATAACTTATACTTTTGGATCATCCCTAAATTCCTCATAGATTGCAAGATATAAGCCCTCGAAGTCAGACCACTGAGAGCAGAAATTTCCTTCTTTGCGATCATGACCTTTCTGTGATCGCAATTCACAAGCCTTGAAATGTACTTTGGTGTTTGTGAATGCTGCCCAGACCTCGGCGATCGCTAATAACAACCATGTGATCAGTTATCAGCAACTCAAAAAGGCCTAAAAGTGGTCCAAAATAACCCAAAACTCACCCGAGGTCCGAGGAACCCCGTCCAATCAAATAAAAAGTTTATATACCCTATGTAAATGTAACGACCTGACTGGTCATTTTGATCTCTAGCATGTTGTTCGGCGGTTTGAGACGTTGAATAGCTTCACTATATGTATTATGACTAGCACGTGTAGTCGATTTTGATTTTGGGGAAGTTCGGAGTTGATTTGGAAGAATAATTCTCTATTATGAAGCTTTAAGTTAGAAGAGTTAACCAAGGGTTGACTTTTGAGTAAACGACCTCAAAATCAGGATTTGAAGGTTCCTATAGGTACATAAAGTGATTTGGACTTGGGTGTTCGAGTTGAGTATCAGATGGTCCGAGAGTGTTTCAGCGGTTAATATTGAAAGTTTGTATTTTGAAGGTTTTGAAATTTGCTAATTTTGTCTTGGAGTGTGCTTTGAGCGGTGATCCAGGACCTTGGATAGGTTTATTTTATTGATTGAAAGTTATGCGTGAAGGTTGGTCGCGATTCGGTATATCTAAGAGTGATCTGGATGCGTTCAACGAAGTTTGAAGGTCTGAAAGTTAAAAGAAAGATTTTGATCTTTTTTGAATCGTGGTTTTGATGTTATTCGTGGCATTTCGAGCCATTAGATAAGTTTGGATAACGTATTGGGACTTGTTGGTGTGATAGAACGGGGTCCCGAGGGCCTAAGGTGTGTTTTAGGATGGTTTGAGATCATTTCTCTATATTTTGTAGCTACTGGTTTCTGGTGTGTTTTGTATACATCACGATCGCGGATGCAGGTTCACGATCGCGACGGGTTAGTGGACTAATGGAAGCTTTGTGCTTCGCAATCGCGTAAAGGGTGTTGCGGAGCTTGATCAGGTTGTTCTTCCCGTTCGCATGGTGAGTATCGCGAACGCAATATGTTAGTGGGGCTGTCCTGGGATTGGAAGGTTGTTCATCTTGATCGCATGACTTGGTTCGCGGATCGCGTAGGGTAATTTCTGAGGCTGAGGGTTTTGGCCTTCGCACTCGCAGAGTTGGGCTCTCGTTCACATAGGCTTGGGCAGGCTGAGCTTCGCTATCGCGAGATGGTCCTCTCGTTTGCGTAGTAGGATTTCGTGGGCGAGGCTTGTTGGCCTTCGTGATCGCGAGGTTGTTTCCGCGATCGCGAATAAGGATCACCTGGGCAGATTTCCTCGCGATCGCGTATAAGGGTCACGTGGGCATATTATAAAGTTGCAAATGGGACTTGGCTCATTTTCATCTCTTTTCTCACATTGGAGCCGATTTTGGGACGATTTTGAAGTGGGGTTTTCATCCTCCATCACAAGGTAAGTGATTTCTACTCATTAGGAGCTAAATCCATCAATTATATACGGATTTTAACATAAAAATTGGTAGAAATTGTGGGATTTTGGAAGAAAACCAAAATAGTATTTTTGGATATTGACCATGAAATTGGACATGAAATTTAGAATAAATTATATATTTGAGTTTGTGGTGCTATGGGTAATGTTTATCTTCGACAAAGTTTCGAAATCCGGGCACGTGGGCCTGGAGATTGAGTTTGTTGACTTTTCGTGTAGAAATGGGATTTATTTCTAGTTGATTAAATTACGAGTCTTTAAGTATATTTTTGGTTTGCACATTCTTTGACTAGTTTCAGAATATTTGGCATTGGTTTGAGGTGTTATAGAGGCGTTGGGGCTGATTATCGAATTTTGGAGCGAGGTAAGCCTCCGGTCTAACCTTGTGAAAGGAAAATTACCCCGTAAGTGTTTTATTTTCTATGTGCTATATTATCACGACCCAAATCCCACTATAAGCCGTGATGGTGTCGAACGCCTTCGTCGGGCTAGCCAACAAGTGAATCAATACGTTAATAGTAGATCCAAGATGCATCCAAATTAATTAAAGAAGTAATGAGTGAAAGTTCATTCATTTTTACAAAAAGTACATATGTAATTATTTTAAACGTTCGAATGTGGCCGAAATGTAAACCCCAAGTCATAATAGAATATAGACATATGCAAAATCTAAATCCCCAAAATCCGGTGTCACAAGTGCATGGACATCTACGAGGGAGTACAATAATAGCACAACATTTGTCTGGAATATAAGATAGACAAGATAAAGTAAATAGAAATGATGGAGATTCTATGTGCTGCGGATCGATCATGGAATGCAGCTCACCATAAAGTCCCCTCAGCAGCTGCGTCAATGCGCCAAGATGACCACTAAATAACCTGTCAGAACCTGCGCAAGTAGTGCAGAAGTGTAGCATGAGTACGTAAATCAACACGTACCCAGTAAGTATCTAGCCTAACCCCGAAGAAATAGTGACGAGGGGTCGACATTGATACTTACTAGTGATCCAATAAATCAAGTACAGTAAAAAGTAGAAAGGCATGAAGTATGATAAGTAAATAGTGAAAAACAAATAGATATAGGTACATAGTACGATCCTCAACTGAATAGTAAACACAAGGTCCTCAAATATCGAAAAGTTACTCAAATGGAATACGTAATGGTCTGTACCAAATCAACAGTCATATCTAGAGTCAGGAAAACGCGAAACCTTATCAAATATTTCGATGATTCTGCCGAGGCGAGCGGCCCCATCCCATAAGAGTAAAGGCACGGATTCTTGCCATGGCGTACGGTTCGATCCCATAATAGTCGTGTACATACACTACCGAGATCGTACGCCCCGATCCATGGATGCATCTCATATATATACTGTCAAGGTGAATGGCCCGATCCTATAATGATACTGCCAAGGCAATCAGCTTGATCCCATAGGAATAATGAAGACTTGATGGGTCACTGGCCCACTCACGAATATACGTGTGAGTTGTGAAATCCAAGAAACTTTCCGATAAATACGTAGAACATGGGAGAAATCCGTAAAAGGAAGCGAAATCTCTACTGCTCATCAAGTAGCTCGCCATATATCACAAATCGTAAGTCCAATACTTTACGCAAGTCTAATCCCGGCCAAAATGTATATTGAAGCAATTAAACAGGCAAGAAAAACTTAAAGGGCGTGATTTTAAGTCTATCAGAACCTACATGAATTCTAGCGTATGCAGGGACACTGGTCACCTCATATATGACAACAAATATAATGCCTACGAGGTAAATTCTCCCTCACAATGTTAGGCAAGAGACTAGCCTTGCCCTGAAATCCGATAACCGGCTCCAACGACTCTCTAACATCTCAAACCGATACCAAACGATCCGAAACTAATCAAACAACGTGCAAACCAATCAAAATATACTCCGATATTCGTAATTCAACAATTTATAATAATTCCCAACTCCGCTCGAAAAGTCAACAAAGTCAACTCCCCGAGCCCACGTGCACAGATTTGGAAAATTTTCGAAGATAATTGTTACCTATAGCACCACAAATTCAATATATAATTTATTCGTAATTTCATGTCCAATTTCGTGGTCAAAATCCAAAATTAATAATTTTATATTTTTTTCCAAATATCCCTCAATTTCTACCAACTTTCATGTTCAAATTCTTCATCTTCAAGTCCAAATGAAAACTACTCACAAAGTTTTTCAAATAGGGCCATGAATCTGAAACGACAAAGTGTTTAAGTTTTGCCCTCACAAAATATTATCATGTTACTATCCCATTCTTTGCTATTAAACAATACGATTTGAATATTGCTTACTGATAGTATCATAAATTCATCTTGACAATTTCTACTTGTCTATAAAATTTTAGAAGTTCTAAATTATTCTCTTTTTTTAAATAATATTCGTGCACTTCTTCCAGGATCTTGACAACCTTTATGTTATTATTTTTAACAAAACAGGGGAGAAACTACTGCTTGAGGAGTTTGACATTAATTAGAGCGGGGTATATACATCTAATATATGATATGTACAAATAGTATACTTCATATATATTATATGTATTGTATATCAATGATGTATACTTGGTAAATATTTATAATACTGCAAATGTAACTAGTATATCAACTATATATATAAACATATATACGTATATAAGTAATTTATGTGATATCATCTATTTATATGCATATATAAAACAAATATATATACCATTAATATATTACTCCCTCTGTTTCAATTTAAGTGACTTTATTTCTTTTTTAGTACGTGCCAAAAAGGATGATCTCTTTCCATATTTGAAAATAATTTACCTTTATGCAATGATTTACAGGCACATAAAATATATGTGCCTTATTTTACACCACAAGTTCAAAAGTCTTCTTTTTTTCTTAAACTTCGTGCCCAATCAAATAAGTTCATGTAAATTAAAATGGAAGGAGTATTATTTAATAGATATATAATTTTTAGAAATTGATTTTAGCGGAAGGTTGTTATTGATGGTCTTTATAATATTTACTTTGTTTACACACAAAAAAAAAAAAAGAACAAAGGAAGAAGTTAATTTACGAGCGAAAAGCACTATTTATAGAGAGAATAAAAAAATACAAGAAAAAATATGAGAGGTTGTTTGGAAATGAGTGATTGTGTTTCGATAAGTTTTCCATTCTATTAGGCTTAAAATAAGGGAGTATTCAATAATTTCGGTTGAATTTTGCGAACTTGATCGAGATAGGAGATAATCTTTTGTCATATATAATGTAAATTTGCAAGATTGTAGTAATTGTTATATATGCTTAGTAAGCCTTGTATTTATGAAAATTTCCTTAAAAATTAACTAAGAAAAGTAGGGGCATCCGCATGAATACTTATTTTTGAAGTCACCATTGATTTTATACTCGTATTGTACAAAACTTTGAAAAGTGTACCTACTTGGATATGAAGTAATTCTATCTCTTCGGTGCAACTTCAGAAATTAAATATGATGTTCTAATCTTTCAACTACAACTTCAGAAATTCAAATCTTGAGTAGTTCAAGCTCTTCGAAGCAACTTCTATCTTTCAATTGCAACTTCAGAAATTTGAATCTTAACTAGTTCAATATTTTCAGTACAACTTCACACAATTTCAGATTCAAGTTCTTCTATCTTTCAATTGCATCTTCAGAAATTCGAATCTTAAGTAGTTCAATTTTTCAGTACAATTTCAGATTTAGAATCTGAACTTAAGTAGTTAAATTTTTCAATTCAATTTCAAACAACTTCAGATTCAAAATCTGAAGATATGAAACACAAACTTATTTTTTGAGTTTTAACAATCCAACGCACGATTCAACATTCAAATCTATTCCAAATAAGCTCAAATTTGAAACATACGTTTTAAATATCATAAAGAACAGATCTCAATCATCAAATTATTAAAATAATAATAAGTTTAATAAATTTATTTTGCAACTAACAAGAAGAAGAAACTCTAAATATAAAAAAGGAGAAGAAAAAGCAGCGATGAAGAAGAGAAAAATTTATCTATATGAAGTTACAAAATAAATGGATATCAGTTAAATATCTTTTAAAAAGTGGGTACAAATTCCACATAAGATTGGTAGCTCCCATGGGAAGACGCTATGCCCAATCCAAAATAAACCCAACAAAAAGTGTAGCAGTGGCCCAAGTCCATGTAATCAGAATTTTGATACAACCAAGAAAATTCTCTGTCAGCTCCAAAAATCTAACCTCACCATTCTTCTGCAAATCTCCGATCAATCGATCACCGGATTTCGAAAATGTTGAGGAATGTCGCCGGAAGTATCCTCCGGCTGGGTCCACAATCATCTCCGGCAACGTCGGCGGTGTTGCGGCGGCTATATCACGAGAGAGTGGTGGACAATTACAATAATCCCCGAAAGGTGGGGTCATTTGACAAGAATGATCCTACAATTGGCACTGGTCTAGTCGGTGCACCTGCTTGTGGAGACGTGATGAAGCTGCAAATCAAAGTCGACGAAGAGACCAGAAAAATCACCGATGCTTGCTTTAAGACTTTTGGATGTGGCTCCGCTATTGCTTCTTCTTCTGTAGGTCTGATTACAATTTCTGTCTCTTATTTCTCTTTGTGTATCTTTTTTCTAGGAAAAACTGTTTGCCTGATTAAAAATCCCTCTATCCAAAATATTTGGTGTTTTTGTGAAGTACTGTGACACTATCAACTTTAAACCTTCTATTTTACCCTTGATAAAATTTTTTATACCAACAGAAATGTTACGACAGTTTAAGACCACAAATTTCAAAAGTCTTGTCGCACAAATGTTAATG
Organism: Nicotiana obtusifolia; assembly: GCA_002018475.1. Taxonomy (NCBI): domain Eukaryota; kingdom Viridiplantae; phylum Streptophyta; class Magnoliopsida; order Solanales; family Solanaceae; genus Nicotiana; species Nicotiana obtusifolia. The sequence goes on along the minus strand of MCJB01034920.1, from coordinate 183,986 downwards.
CACCTTTAATAACACAAATTTTAAAAGATCCTCTCTTTCTTAAACCCCTAGCGGACTGCCAAGTCAAACTACTTCACATGAATTGGAATGGAGGAAGTACTAGTTTATTTATGTTTCGGGGAAAACCCTCGTATAGGAAAAAGGTAGAGAATCTAACAAAATATGATTTTCTTAGAGAAGTATGTTTTTGTCTGAGGTCTCTATTTGGTTGGTATATTATGGGTTATCCCTCAACATCAATAAACTAAGAGTATTACTTTGATTCTATAAAGCTGAAATGGTAATGATTCTAATTACCAAGTTTTCTAATTTTCAGCCACTGAATGGGTGAAAGGGAAACAAATGGAGGAAGTACTATCCATAAAGAATACGTAACTCCTTTATCCTTTACTTGTTTATTAAATTTTGACTTCATTTTGCATGTAGTTCTGATCTGTAATTGTTCTCCTTGTCAGTTCTACCTTCCTCATTCTTTAAGTTACCTTAATTGCTAATAATCGAAGAGTTGAGTCTCTTTGGTATACTTTTGAATGCTGCTGTAGTTTTAATTAGCATTTTTACCTGAATAATGATGATGTGGAATACCATAACAACAACTACTATGCTTCAGTCCCAAACAAAGTTGGGATCGGCGATATGAATCCGCAGTTCCTTATCTTAGCTTAACTCATATCATCATCGTGCCAAAATAAAATATGAGTAGTAGTGAAAATAAGTTAAATATATAACAAAACATAATTAAAACAAATAGAAATGGCAATGTGCTAGGAGTTAACTTTATGTTTATATCTACATGTCGTTCCAATGAGTTTAAGTTAGATTACCACAATGAGGCATGCAACCTCCTGCCCTCTTCCCCTTCCATTTCTTCTTCCACCTCCACCCAAAGCCACCTCCAACTACCATCACTACCACACGCCCCCAAATCGGATTCAAGTTACTTTAGATTTTCAAACAACAACTATTGATTCTCATATTTATCTTAATAAGGTCTATCAACAATTCCAGCAGAGATTAAAACTAAAATGTACTGCATCAATATGCTAGAAAATACAACCAAGCTTCGGACAAAAAATGCACAAATAGTCACTCTTTATTGCACTACTGGCTACATTATAGCCACTTAATTCCTTTCCCAACAATACTAGATTTCGAAGAACTTGATAGATTCTTCAGCTTTTCTCAACACCTAGATATGGAGGTGTCAAGTTTTCTTCTCTCATGACAGTCACTATAAATATATGAATCTAACAAAAATATATGATTTTCAGAAGATTCAAACAACAAATAACTAAATACCAATAAATTTTCAGATCTGAATTTTGAAACCCAAAATAGGTTTTCGATCTTCTTCAAAATTAATTCAACCCAAGATCGTAGCAATCCGATTTTGAGCACACTAGAAGCTTTTAATATTTTGAGAAAAGATAAAAGAAGAAACAATAAAAGAAAAAAATGCGTGGAAGGGGAGATGGTTCATGGAAGTGATAACCCGGGGGTTGGAAAGTAGAAACAGAAGAAAGAGAAAAGAAAAGGAAATAGAAGGAATCCTCCAATGAAAAAAGGAATACCGATAAATAATAATTAAATATAATTTGTTATATATCATCCAATTAGAAGATAACACATGTATAGTTTGAACCAAAGTTTCCCTCATCCTGCCATAATGGACCTCCGTTAAAATAAGGTATTTTTTGATTACTTTGTTAACGATAGGGATAATGTTAAATAAAGAAGGGCAAATGTGGACTATATCTGTTAGTAAAAAGGCATCCCAGTGCATGAAGCATCCCGCATTCCCACAAGATTTGGGGAAGGGCCGCACCCCTAAGGGATGTGATGTAGACGACTTGACCTAATAGTGGCTGGTTTCATGGCTCGAACCCCTAACCTATAGGTGACACAGAGACAACTTTACCGTTGCTCCAAGGTTCTCCTTCAGACCATTTCTAATAGTATAATGGTAAATTTAGCATTTTCCCCTAAAAAAAGATATTCAATAAGATGCTAGGCCCTTTTCAACACTGAAAATCAAGTAGGAATAGATGTTTACTTTTCTAAACCTGGACAAAAAGATCCTATCATCAAGGAGGAGTTGAGAAAGTGGAGAGCTGGACTAGTATGTTTGGAAGTAGGAGTTGGAAAGGAAAGGGTGGTGGAACAAAAATAAGGAAGGATAAAGTAAGAGGGAGTTGGTAGATGTTGCAAATGTGTATGAGAGTAGTTGGACATGAAGATGAATGTGGATTCTTGATAGGACAAACCCTGTTCAATGTAAAAGAAAGAAAAGAAATAAAGGAAAAAAGTCAAAAGAAAGAAGACAAAAAGGTTAAAAATAGACAAAGCAAAGTTATGCAAATGTTGACTTTGCTTGTCTGTAAAGGAGAAAACGTAATGGGAAGAAGATTGTCAGGCGGAAAAATTCATCTTCAAATTTATTTGGAAGCCTATAAAGGGTCTTTGCCTTTTCAGTTGTGTATCACCCATCATAATTTCTTCTCCTCTTTGCAGTAATAAAAAGCTATTCGTTGTCTGGTCATGGAGTAGGCAAAAATTGTCGAACTACTTAAATCTTGTCTTGTCTTTTGAAATTTATTGCTTTTTTCTTTTTATGATTTATACCCTCTATTAGTCTGGCACGCTTCCCGACAACTGGTATCGAAGCATAGACAATGTAATTTTGGTAGAAAGTACGGTATTGGTAATGTACTATTTGCAATAATAGTGCAAAACTATTGTCCATCAATTCTAATACTATTCACAATAGTGAAAGTATTGTTCATTCATAGTGAAAGTACTATTCATTAATAGTGAAAGTATTGTTCACCAATAACGAGTGTTGTTTACCTTATTCAGTTGAGAAATTATTTTCTTTACACAGAGTATTAATCACAGCTCACATGCACTATTCACATAAAAAATTATTTCTATGAAGAAATGGCTTCGGAATCGGAAGAAGGAAGATTAAGACCCACAAGTCCAACTACAGAGGTTTTGGATTCTGGAAAATCTAGGATTATCTGTACCAGAAAAGATTACACTTACCTCTGACTAAGGTATAACTAGAGAATACGACCAAAGTGGATTGGGATCTATTAGATTGCCAAGCTCTTGGTGTGATTCGTTTGACGTTAAACAAAATGTGGCCTCAACATCATTTACAAGAAGGCCATCACAGGTCTGATGAAGGTGTTATCAAATATGTATGAGAACCATTTGCTTCTAATAAAGTCTATTTGATGCGCTGATTGTTCAGTTTGAAGATGGTAAAAGGTGAATATGTTACTGATCATATCAATGAGTTGAATGTAATATTAACTCAATTGAGTTTTGTTGACATAAAATTTGATGATGAAGTTAGGGGTGGTTGATTCTACTATTGTTTCTAACGAAGAGTTGGTTTGTAACAGTATTTGCATTTAGCAGTTCATCGGAAAATTACCAAACTCAAATTGGATGATATTAGAGACTTGGTTCTAAGTGAAGATGTTCGCCGAAGAGAATTAAATGATTCCCCAAGATTTGCTTTGAACACCGAAAGCAGAGGGAGAAGCAACCAAATAGGAAAAAGTCATGGTCGTGACAGATAAAAGTCAAGGAGAAGAGAGCAATCGAAGAATCGCGTAGACATCACTTATTGGAATTGCGATAAAAAAAGGTCACTGCAGTAGTAAGTGTAGAGAACCAAAGAAGAAGAAGAACGATCAATAAAAGGATGATAGTTCAGCAAATATAATTGCTAAACAAGTTGGTGATGTACTAATTTTTTGTGCAGACAGTCCGATCGAATCTTGAATTCTAGATTAGGTGCATCATTTCACTCTATCTCATTCAAAGAATCATTGCATAACTATGAAAATTCTGGAAGATCTAGCAGATGACGAACCTTTGAAATTGTCGGAAAATGTGAAGTTCTTATAAAGACTTTACAAGGGACGCTATAGAAATTACAAAATGTCCGACATGTTCTGGCTTAGCGAAAAATTTGATATCCATGGTTCATATGACAATGAAGGATACACAACAATATTCGATAACGGGTCATAGAAGATAACCAAAGGAATTTTTGTTATTGCACGAGGCTCCAAGACAGGAACAATATATGCAACTACAATACAAAGAGATATTATAGCAGCAGTTGACCATGATTGTGACTCAATATTGTGGCACCGGGGGTTCGGGCACATGAGTGAGAAGCGAATGAAGTTCCAAAGAAAAATTGCCAAACCTCAAGCATGATAAATTAGGTTTGTAAGAAGATTGTATTTATGGGAAACATAAGAGAGTTAGTTTCTCAAAGGTGGGATGGACACAAAAGAAAGAGAAGCTAAAACTAGTGCATACGAATGTGGGGACTAGCTCCAGTAACTTCTCTTAGACGCTCACGCTATTATGTCACCTTCATTAACGATTTTATGAGAAAGGCTAGAGTTTATTTTCTGAAAAATAAATTTGATGTGTTTTTTACCTTTAAAAGATGGAGAACTAAAGTTGAAAATTGGACGAGCCTAAAGATAAAATGTTTGAAGTCTGACAATGGAGGAGACTATGATACTTAAGAGCTCAAAGAATTTTTCTTATGTGTTTATGAGCAATTTTTGGTTGTGTTGGTTAGGATCATGCTTATCTCTATCATTGTAGTTTACATAAGCAGCACAAATAGATGTGAGAGAGTTATCTCCTTTCTTGTCAATACCTCTTCAAGAATTTCAAAATTCAATAGTACTGATGGTTCCCCTGTTTAGAAGGTATGCTGCGTGTGAACAACTTCAGCCCAAAAAATATTTCGGCAACCTAGAATGTATTCTCACACTTTTGGTTCATTCTTTCAGGGTTTTTGTTCATCCTCTTCGATACGCCATTTTTGTTCTGGTGTTATAGGAACTGTCTTGATCATTCTGATCCTGCTCTCAAAACAAAATGCTTTGAATTCTTGACTATCATACTCTCCTTGTCTGGCTTTCAACTTCAGTTTTCTATTTTTTAAAGGTAATAAATACATCAGATTTATTTTTCACAAAATAAACCCGTACCTTTCTCGTTGAATTTGTCAATGAAGGTGACATAATAGCATGTGCCTCCATGAGAAGTTACAGAAGCTGATCCCCACACACCCATATGCACTAGTTCTAGCTTCTCTTTCTTTGGTGTCCTTCCCGCCTTTGAGAAACTAACTCTCTTTTGTTTTTCGTAAATTCAATCTTTGCACAAACCTAATTCCAAATGTTTGACAATTTTTCTTTGGATGCTAATAGCTTCATTCGCTTCTCACTTATGTGCCCGAGCCTTCGGTGCTACAATGTTGAGTTACGATTATAGTCAACTGCTGTTATAATATTTCTTTGTATTGCAGTTGCATATAGTGTTACTCTTGGAGCCTCGTGCCACAATCAAATTTCCTTTGGTTATTTTTCATGACCCATTACCGAATACTGTTGTGTATCCTTCACTGTCATCTGACCTATGGATATCAGATTTTCTTGAAGCCAGGAACATGTCGGACATTTTGTAATTTCCATAGCGTCCCTTGTAAATTTTTTTATTAGGACTTCACATTTCCTGACAATATCCAAAAGTTCGGCATCTGCTAGATAAACCTTCTCGAATTTTCTAGCAATAGTCATGCAATAACTCTTTGCATGTAGAGTGAAAAGATGCACCTAGTTCAGAATTCAAGATTCGACTGGACTATTTGCACAATAAATTAGTGCTTCACCAACTTGTTCTGCAATTACATTCGCTGAATTATCATCCTTGTATTGATCGTTCTTCTTTTTCTTTGGTTCTCGACACTGACTACTATAGTGACCCTTTTTTCGCAATTCCAACAAGTGATGTCTGTGTGATTCTTAGATTGTACTCTTCTCCTTGACTTTGATCTTCCACGACCATGACTTTGTCTTATTTGGCTGCTTCTCCCCCTGCTTTTCTGTGTCAAAGCAGATCCTAGGGAATCACTTAATTCTCTTCGATGGATATTTTCGCTTACTGTTGCAACCAACTCTACAGTAAAGATGATAGTAGAATCATCCCCCTGATTTCGCCATCAAATGTTATGTTAGCAGAACTCGATTGTGGATATTACATTAAACTTATTGATATGTTCCATAACAAATTCACCTTCTGCCATTTTTAGGTTGAACAAGCGGCGAATCAAATAGACTTTATTAGAAGCAGATGACTTCTCGTATATATTTGATAACGCCTTCATCTGGCTTGTGATGGTCTTCTCGTTAATGATGTTGAACTCCACATTTTGTGTCAGCGTTAAATAAATCACATGAAGAGCTTGGCGATCTAATAGATCCCAATTCGCTTTGGCCATACTCTGATTTTACCCGGGTCAGAGGTAAATGCAACTTTTTCTGGTGTAGATAATCATGTCTCTACATTTTCCAGAATCCAAAATATTTGCGGTTGAAGTTAGTCAATTTTAACCTTCCCTTCTTCCGACGCCATTTCGTATAAGGTAGACAACACTCACTATTAGTGAACAGTACTTTCACTATTAATGAATAATAAATATTGTCACTATTGTGAATATTGTTAGTATTGAGAAGCAATAATTTTGCACTGTTGTTGTGAATAGTACATACCAATACCGTACTTTTCTCCTGAATTGAAGTTGTCTCGCTCTGATACTAGTTGTTGGGAAGCGTGTCAGGCTAATAAATGGAAAAAATAATTAAAGGAGAAAAACAATAAATTTTGAATGATAAAACAAGATTGACGTGGTTCAACAATTTTTGCCTATTCCACAGCCACATAGAGAATAGCTTTTTATTACTAAAAACAAGAGAAGGAGTTGTGATGATGTGTTTACGAATGAAAGAGCAAAGTCCCTACATGCCTTGCTGAGGTAATCGCCTATGTCATAGGAAAGAAATTCGAAGATGAATTCTTCCGCTTGACAATCTAATTCATACTACCTTTTCTCCTTTGCAGACAAACAAAGTCAATATTTGTATAACTTTGCTTTTTGTCTTAGCCCGTTTTCCACTTCTTTTGTCTTCTTTCTTTGACTTCTTTTTCTTTCTTTTGCAACGTACGAGGATTGTCCTATCAATCTCCCCCTCAAACACATGTACATTAAAGAAAAATAAAATAACTAATCTGCAGTGTGGCCCTTTCACATTATTAGTTTTGAAGGCTAACTGAGGCAGTACATTGCTTCAGCTTGTCAACATCGACAATTTTGGTTAACATATCTGCCGGGTTCTTCGATACCAGATGGTATGGTAACATATCTGTCTATGTTTGTTAACCTTTTCTTACACTATATTGGATGGTAATTGGATATTGAGTTTTGTTGCAGGTTCTCCACTTTCACATGTACCTTATATGCAGAGGTTTTCCCCATCGCATCAATGAAATGTTAACTGCACCTTTCTCTCATTTTAGCTAATATCAAGTCTAGTATCGATTTCTATTAGTTTAATGTTTACATGGACCTTCAGTCCACATGATACTAACTTAATCTGTTAGGGGAAATTCCACCATGGCATTTTGCTTTTTTTTGGGGGGGAGGGGGGGGGGGGATTTTGGAGCAACTGTTGAGCTGATTTTTGTCGAGGAAAA